>CM054815.1:17262151-17368362 GCA_028984105.1 Lavandula angustifolia | reverse complement strand
CCACTCTATTAGTTTATTTATTTTTTAATTTAAAATGAAACTCTTATATATTATAGTGAATCCGATTACTTTATACTATTTTACCATCAGTGATCTTCTGACTCAATTTTGCAAGGGCCACTTAGTGGCCCACCAATCACGCGGTGTCATGTTTGTATTGATTGATCATGTAATTAATATTATAATATTTGTTTAACTTTAAAAATACACGTGGCACCACCTGATTGGTGGACCATGTAGTGTTCCTCACAAATTGGACCAAAAGATCCGGATTGCTATTTTGCACGACAAACAACTTTCTTAATCTCCATGCCGAAAAGAAAGTGGACTAATGGAGTGGGACGGATGAAATATTATTTTGCTTCCATAAAATATATTTTCGATCAAAAATAATGAATTTAAGTACCACCTATTACTTAAATCATAAAATCTGCATCCATGCCTATTAAAGACTTATTACATGGAATATTTCTCTTTTAATATTTAATTGACCGATAACATGTAATTTAGTTAATATTCTTGAGTAATTAAGTTAATGTTCAATTCATGATAGCATCAAGTTGATAGTAATAATATTATAATATATGAATGGGTAGTTAAGTGGTTGCATTACAACCTTCATCACCCTCTTCAACAAAATATAAAATTTAGTTCTGATCCAGTTAGGACCAAATTGAATTATTTGGACATTTTTGTGATGCAGACAAATTGTTGTAGCAAGTTGGTAGACCATCGCCCAACTAACCAACATGTGGCATTAATACATAGAAAGCTTAGGCGATTATTGACTTAATTATGGATCATGCTAGTACTCCCTCCGTCCCAATATTAATGTCCATTTTGTTTTTTGCACGATTTTTAAGGAGAGTTGTTAGTTGTGAGTAGAGATGTATAAATGTGTGGGTCCTACAAAAAAATTGTGTGTAATAATTTGCTAAAAAGGGAATACTGAACATTATATTTGGGACAACCCAAAATGGAATACTGGACATTATAATTGGGACGGAGGGAGTATTATTTAGAATTTCAAGAGTTTGCAGACGTTCTTTGATTTATCGTGGGCTGTTTGTTGATTTATGTTATGCGATGAACATTATTGTAATATTTAAATTAGACATTAAATTTATTCGTAGGTTCGCTTTTTTTTTATTATTTTTTTTAACGTTCATGATTCAATTAGTAATCTAGAAACTATACAAAAGAAATCATATTCCGACGAAACAAATTGCAATAGTTGAGTTTAAGTGTAAGCGTAAGCAAATCATACTACTCAATAAATGAAATGGGAAAAGAGAGAATAAACATGTTTGTTTGACTAATAATCTCATTTGAAGCGACGTGTTTTCCTTTTTGGGAAGTTTCATTTAAAGCGACGCTTTTCCTAAAATAAAAATAACTTTCCAAAAAAAAAATACACAAATTATCTTCTACTTTATCATTTTTCTCTCCTACTTTATTATTTATGTATCATTTATATCTCATATTTTATCATCTATTTATTATTTCTCTCTCTTACTTTATCATTTATTTTCTCACAATCTCACTTGTTTTCTATCTCTTATTTTATCATTTACTTTTTCATACTTTATCATCTACTTTCTTAATTCTCGTTCCGAAAAAAAAACGCGCCGCTTTAAACGGGACGGAGGAATATTATATTAGGACTTTAGAATGTCTTTTTGGTCACATTAATATTAAAATTGTTCTTAATTATCTTAAAGAGGAAGTGACAAAACGTAAATGTCGAATTAATTAATGGGTTATGATTGGTTATTGTTTTGCATAATTAAAAGAAAAAAGAAGGATTGTATGGTCATCTGAAACATTACACAAAAGAAGCAAGAAAATAAAGCTTCTATTAATCTTTGTATTATAATTAGGTGGTCTACTTTTGTATCATCAAATATTCCACAAACTAGAATAAAGCAACCTAATTTTATTGACAATTTAACTTTATTTGTAAAGAAGTCAGTATTAGCTTAATTGTGATTAAATAATTCAAATCCGTACTTACTTTATATATTAAAAAAAAATCGGGTTGTTATTGGTATTTCATGTTTATCCTATGTCCCATCAAATACATATCAACTAACGATTTAAGGATAGCTACAATTACTTGAAGGTTAGCAATAAGTCATATTTTAATATTCATAATTCTAATATTAATTAAATATAAAAAAGAAATTGTCAATTCACACACCTTTATTTCATTCGGTGAGGGGTGGCATTTCAATTTAAATGACTATATTTCATTAAATAATTTAGCTTAAATATAGGGGCAAGAATTGTGGCCTATCTTTTCAACTTTATTTTTTTGGTAATATATCAATTATGACAACTTCTTCAATAATTATATTCTTTTCTTCATACTTTTGAGTTGGGATATATTAACACTCTACTTCTTACTATTAGTGAGAACAAATTCATTAATATGAAACCAATATTTAATTATGAAGAAATTAATATTATTTCAAAATTAGTTCAATATGAGTATTTTTTGTAATAAGGAAAACTGAAAGCCGCTTTTTAAGGTGTGCACTTAATAAATCTTACTTCAGTGTATAATATCATGCAAACTCCAAAGAAGGATCAAACTCGTGACATTCGATCAAAAGACAGACACCTCAACTCTTATACCATTCCAAGAATACAATATGAGTTGTATTCTACATATTATGCTCCAAGCTAATTTCTATTTTCCTTTCTCATGCTAGCTTAACACAAAATAAAGAAAAATAAATAATTTTATTTTTCTCATTGCAATTAATTTCTTTTGTCAAATTATTTTAGACCTGACTTATCTTATCTCTCAATAGAATAAATATTCGTTTAAAAAATAAAATAGAATAAATATTGACAAGTTACGTAAGGAGGGAAAATTTAATTTGTGATAAGAAGATGACGTGACATGCAATTTGCATGGCTCCAGTTTCATGCTTAGTAATCAAATTAATTAATATATCTGCACATTTTAGATAAGAAAATGAAACAAAAGCATCTTTTGTAGATAGTTGACGCTTTATAGGATTTCTTTAATTTATTAATCGTTGCATGCATCCTCTAAAAATTTATTATTTTTTATATTTCACTATGTAAATCTATACTTTTATGATTAATTAAATATAATCTCTAAATTAAAAGATATAAAAAAAATTAAAAAATAGTGTACATATAAAATACACAATTTGATGTGGTCACTCATACGCCCCTTAAATTTATAAGATAGACATTAGTCTCGCTATATTTTTATTAAAATATAAAATAAACTCATGAAGAAGATGACGATTAATATTCCGACCCACTATCATACAAGTCATTTTCATAATTATTTGTCTTTAATTGCTTTCATGCAACGTTAGTACGAAGAATGGGAGTCCTTTTCTCATAATAATTGTTTGTTAAGGTCCTTAAGGATAAAGAACGAATGGATTATTAAATTAGTTGCTTTGCGTGACAGATTTTTTAAAATAACAAATCATAGTATTTTATTTTTCGGATGAGAACGCCACATAATTTTCGAAAAAATTGAGTCGATATCCAAATTTAAATCTAAATTTAAATCTAAATTTATTGGGTGTGGGACCCGCAAGGAAGGTTGCTAGCCCATCATTCAGACATAGCATGACCACTGCATTAAGATCTACGTGTAATTTCTAACAACGTTAATATGTCGAAAGTTTGTCTAAATAAATAGGGATTCATTATATCTTCGAATATTTTTATAAATGTAATAATGCGAGTTCTTACCTACAAGTAATTAGGATCAAAGGGTCCGATCCTTTTGTGTGTGTGTGTGTGTGTGGGGGGGGGTACATGGGTCAACCTTAACTTAACCCCAGATTATGTTCTTACATACGTGATTTTTATTTTTATATATATTGAAAATTTATAAATTCACATAATAACTTCATGTTCGGTATTTTAATTTTAATTCAAAATTCTAAATCCGTCCTTTTGTGTGGGGTGGGGTGGGGTGGGGGGGAGGAAGCTTCATGTTTGGTATCTTAATTTTCTCCCCTATATTTGAAAATTGAAGATTTCGTCTCCTCTTTTGAATTTTGGATCCACGCTTTCGGCCCCCTAATGAATAGAGAGTTATCCATTTCATCAGAATGAATTTCTATACTCAAAGATTTGGGGAGAAATTAAAAAATGGATAAATGAAAGAAATGTTCTTTTCAAAATGAAAAGAAAAACTAATGAATTAATAAATGTTGTGTGGAATAGTCAAAGATTACAAATTCGACTTTAGATAGAATATGTCACATATAATTTACATATTTTTACATGTTTTTTTGCAGATTATTGGTGAATTACTTTCTTTATTAGAAACATGTCTCCAATTCAAATATGACTCTATTAGGAATCTCGGACAATAAAAGCATGCATAATCAATTTAGTGAATAAATATTAGGTTTGGGGCCAAAATATTTAACTTATTAATTGTTTTTGACTCATCAAGTCCAAATGTCCACACCACAAGATGGATAGAATAGACTATATATTTACGAGTTTTCAACTGTGGACTTCCACATTTATTATTAGCCGGCTAATGACATTTATATAAAATATGACACACTTTATAATTAATTAATTTTTAAATCGTATCACGAATCAAGATACTTCTCATACTTCTCAATTTCTTATCCTTTAATTTGTCATTAGATATGGGTTTTTTTATTCGGATACAAATACCGTTAACCCGTGATTTGACATAAGTTTTCTTATGCGTGATTTTGACGAAATTAATTTAATCAAATACTAGACGGACCAAACCACACAATTTTATCTCATTATCGATAATAACGAACTCGATCATGACTTCTGGACGTCCGATTAAATAATTGGTTGTGGAAGAGGAGTTTGTCAAGCCTTCCAAACTACTAATTAATTAATAATACACCTGCAGGTTTTGGTTGGTTTTCGTTGAAAAACGCAACTAATTTGGATGAAAACTGACGCCTAATTTTGGTGGCAATCCAACTGCTGCATTTATCTGCGTATATAGTCGGGAATCATTTATTATCGAATCGAGCTCGAGTTTGTTTTTCAAATATTTTACGGTTTAAAAATATGTTCGAACTTAACCGTGAATTAATATTGAATTAGAGACCAGGGGCGACTCAAATATTTTTGGGGCCTAAGGCAAAATGTCGAAGTGAGGCATTCGTTTGACAAAATTCTATGTTTAAAAAAAGAGAGAAAACTTATTACATTCTTTTTATATTTAAGTTTTGCTAATAAATTACTTTTAATTATTAAAATCATTAATCCCATTTAATCGATATTGGAAATTGTTCTAGAATAATTTTCTAAAATCTCCTCTAGAAAGTCATGTAATTGAGATAGTATAGAATTTCAATTGAGTTTTTAAGTTCAAATTTTGTAATTTATTTTACTATTTTTAATTCCAAAAATAAATCGAAACCAATTATATGAGAATGCATATTCTTGTCACAATGTAAATGTTAATCAACTTCTCGAATTAATCATAAAGTTGGTGATGAATAACAATTTAAGTATTATTGATATTCAACTGCTCTATACTACCGAACTTGTACTTAACCTAATAAGTAGTCAGTAGAGTGCCCTGTTTCATAACAGCAACTTGAGTTACACCAGACTGACTTAACCAATTAACACTAGCTATCCATTAGTAGTAATTCTTATTTATTCATGATATAACAAAAAAGATTTTATTTTATATTTCAGTTTCAAATAATTTCAATTTGAATTAATTTGTACTCACATATATGTAAAGCTGAAGCCCTTACAAGACTGCTCCAATAATAGTCCTTTCGAATGGTTCCCAGTCGTTTGCAAAACTGGCAACTGCTTGCTTTTGTCTCGATCAGCTCGTGCTGCCTACGTCGATGCATGTCTTCAGCTGGGAGACGAAGAAGCATACCCCGGATCACGTACATGAACGAATCCTCTGTTTAGACCAAATTCGACGTGGAAGTATGGGAAGTTTTTAGGTATTGAACCGTGCAGGCCCTTCTTGTTCGTGTCGATTAGCTTCTTTGCATTGTGCTGGCTCCATTCATCTTCAGCTTCATCAATTGCCTGCACAAATTATATCGTAGAAGACTCCTGCTTGTGGTTCCATTGCAGTCCCAAAGAACACTAAACCTTTCTCCTGCTTCGCAAACATCATTATCAAGCATTTCTTGAAATTCCGGATTTCATCCCACACATTGTCCTCAACTGTTCTCATAGAAGACTCCTGCTTGTGGTTCCACTAATTTCCAACATCCCTCTGAATTAGGAGTAACAAGATCAGATAACAGAAAAGAGGCCAAAAGAATATATATAATAATTTGACAAAAGAATGGAAGAAGGAAAATAAACATGAATGCATCTATTATCACATATTGGCTACAGTATAAGACCTGCACTTGCAGAAGAATTCAAGGAATCCTTAGTAACTAATCATCGAACTTAATCGAACCAACATTAAGAAATGAATCAAACGGTCCAACATTCCTTACTCGAAAGTAGAATTACTCACATCGACAAAAACATATTAACAATTATTGATAGCAGCACATCAAGAAAATTAACCATATACAATAATTGGGGGACAACAGAAGGAGCAGCGATTAATGGAAATACACGACTGAAATAAAAGAACCAAAGCAAAAAGAAGATTGCCCCGAAAGTAATAATTATTACCAGCACTTTTTCTGCTTCGTCTGCTTTCCTTTTCATTCGAAATTGCAAGACTCTGGCAGCCAACTGATTTGCGCCCATGGCTGGCTTTAAGGTTCAAGGATCTTCTTTCATTTCCTCAGATGCAATATCAACTGATGTAGAATCTGCTCTTGCTTCAAAGTTCGAAGGAACATTCTGATTTCTATATTTCTCCTCCTTACTCATTAACTCACCATGAAATTTCCATCATCAGAAACCTATTTAAATTGGACCTAGGAGCAGAGACAAGAACCCTATCTTCAGCTAATGGTTTACTTTCAGTTTAGGATGCCGTGTGAGAACATCCATTTTGCGTTTCTGACAAATATTCTTAAAACAAGCAACAAACCAGGTCAGTGTGGTGAGATCATATTGTGTTCTAAAAGACATTTTTTTAAGTAACTTGAGAAATAACAAAAATCTAATGAACCCAATGATTGAATTAGACGCCCCTCCGGTATGTCAATGGGAGGGATAAAAGAAGAACAAATTACATGATCGAATAGACTGCCAACTCGCAGGAAAGCAAGACTCCATCAGAACTCAGACTGAAATCAAACGAAAAAGCTACAGCTAGAGATCATATCCAGTCAGAAAACTACAGTTTTGTAGGGAGAAATAGATTGCTAGAGCCACCATTCATTACAAATTGCTATACAAGAATGCAACAGCAAACAAAAAGTACATATACCAAGGAGATTACATATTGTTCAACATTATTCAATACTTCATACAAGTATAGAGGAGGCAACATATAATCATCAACACATGTGATCACAAAGCATAATTTGTATTCGCTTTCTCATTCCAGATCGTCAAGTAAATTCAGAAAATTAATCCATCAACAGCCAATTCGTATTTCAGAAGACAAAACACAACAAAAATCAAACGAGAAAAAATATTATCACATAATAAGTCAGTGTTATATCAGTAAATTAAATCTGGAAACAAATAAAAGATTACGAAATAAACAAGCAAATCTCCAAGTAAAACAGCCGAATCCAATCAAGGCTGACGGAAAAGATAAAAAAAGAAAGATTGAAAGAAATACATCGACCGATCAAAGCAACAGACGCATATACGTATCCACCAAATCCGACGAACACAAGAACACGAACCACACGGAAAATACATAAACTTATACAGCGAGAACTCGATGAAATCACCTTATACAAACCTCGAAATCAGAGATCCGCGGCGTCAAGCTGAAAGAGATAGATTGGAGTAAATTTGAATCCTACCTGTTATATGTGTTTTCAGGGGTTCGGAACTTTGGATTGAGATTTGAGAGAAAGTGTTTTTGGCAATTGACGGTTCTACCCCTTGCGCGACAACGCCGTCCCGTGATAATGTCGGTGCGTACGAGTAACGAGTCGTTGGGCCGATTAGATGCGTCAATAATTTTATGGGAAAATATATAATTAATTTTCTTTGGACTGAGTTATAATTTAAATAAAATAAATTTATGCAACATTCTCGAACCATTGATGCTGATTAAGTTTGAAATTTTGAATCACCTGCAAAGAACATGAGATTTTAATTACTTAGGCTAATCATAGGTGACAGACAACACATAACACAATACACAATAGTTCCAATAGAATTTGAACTTATGATCTATCGGTTTCGGACCACCCACCTTCACCGCTAAGCCATCTTAAGGGGACAACTGATCCCTTTTTTTTTTCTTTCTTATGGGGGCTCTTGAGTAAAATATGCTCAACTATAATTAACACATGTTTATAAACATTTTACTCTTTTATAACCTATGCAACGAGTTGGCTTCGAAAATCTCACTGTCTATGAATATATTTTTATCTTTTTGTTGGGTGAATTACAGTTCTAATCTCTTAGAATTAACCTAGCAGTTTGGAGTAAAGAATTCAAATGAAATGAACTGATGACATTCTTGAAGTAAATAGGAATATCTTTTTCTAAGAAAAAAATCTTATTTGGGGGCCATTCAGTCTCATTATCTAAATCTGTTATTTTTGAAAATTATATTGATTAGGCATAACGTTATCTAAATCTCTTATGTTTTTGATTGGGACTTGATTTGATTATCAAATCCGTGTGCAACGGTTAAGGCCACGATATCCACTCATGAATTACTGTCATCAAACTCAAACATCCAAAATTGTCCTTTTAATTATTGGGTAAAGACATATACGAAGAGAATCAATGTACTACTACTATAAAATGCCAGAAGATCATCTGGCCCAAAAATGGTGGCCCATTCGGTGGGCCACCAATCACGCCTTACCACGCGTGCATTGGTGGACCACCTTTTTAAAACTAAAATATTTTTTTATTGCTAAGATGATCCACCAATGCACGCGTGACATGGCGTGATTGCTGGGCCACCGAGTGAGACACCGATTTTGGGCCAGAAGATCCGGATTGCTATAAAAGAGATGCGCGAAAATACCCAAAAAGACAGCCACTTGAGAAATGCTTTTAACATTTTTAAAAAATATAAATATTAGTAAAAAATATTTTTATTAATAATATTGAAAGATTTTCGGTTCGTATTTGTTTAATTTATCGTATGGTTAAATCGAAAATTAAAAATATATAAAACGTAAAATGCTCAATAATCAATATCGATAAAAAAATTCAGTTGGGCTTCATTTAATTAATCCACTAAATTGGCAGCCATGAGAAAATCTCAAAAAAGTTTTATCACAATCAAGAAATTGACCATAATTCCAACAATGAGGCTTATATGATATGACTGAGAAATCTGTTTGTGATCCCAATCTCTAACAATAAATAAATTATGTTTATCCACTATATATATTATCATTTCATCACATATATATTATAAAAATATAGTGCATTATTTCTTATTTAAATAATTTAATGAGTTATTAAACTGAAGGGTATTATAGAACATGCTCTTCTAATGAAAATATTAAAAAGTATCAATGTCAAATTAAATACAATGATGGACCTATTTATAGGTCTAGAACAAATTCTAACTCGAAAAGGAATCAAAAAATAAAAAACATGAATAAAAAGGGTACACTTAACTTAAAATAGTTGGAATTCGAGTTCAAAGCCTTTGCATCATTGCACAAAACGGCCATGCCCCCTTTATATTGGTTCTCAACTACTAGGTAGTTATTTGTTGCTTGTTCCACACCGAGTCATAATTTAGTCATATGATCATAAACTCGAATTCTTATTTTGACATGACTATCCACATACTAATTACCCTACGTAATAAAAAGATATGGGACAATACTGTTCCTATTTGCAGTAGCGCTAAAAAAAAAAAAAACCCTCTCCCAAAATCATGCTCAACAAAAAAATCCATCTTCCTTTCTGTAGATGGGCGGCTCCCAAGGCAGCACTCCAACAGTAATACACTATCTATCCTTCATCTCACAATCGCTTTTCTTACCATCTACACCCTCCATTCCATTCAAATTGTTCAATTTCTTTTCGGCACGGAGATTAAAGTTGTTGGTTGTGAATAAATAAAGTGATAAGTAGTGGATCCACTAAATATATAGAGTATTACCTCACTAAAAAAAAAAACCTCCCCAAAAAAATCCTGCTCAACAAAAAAATCCATCTTCCTTTCCGTAAATGGGCGGCTCCCAAGGCAGCACTCCAACGGTAATACACTATCTATCCTTCACCTCACAATCCCTTTTCTTACCATCTATTCCCTCCCTTCCATTTCAATTGTTCAATTTCTTTTCAGCACGGAGATTAAGAAAGTTGTTGGATGTGAGTAGATAAAGTGATAAGTAGTGGGATCCACTAAATTTATAGAGTATTATGTTACTATAAATGAAAGAGGATAATTAAAGTGAGACAGACCTAAAAGGAATATTAGATAATTGGAGTGGGACGGAGGGAGTACCATCTGCAACAAAAAAAAAGAACGAAGAAAATCTGCACTTGGAAAGTACTTAGATAATTGGAGTGGGACGGAGGGAGTACCGATCCCCCACCCCACAAACACTGCTTTTGCTTGCTGCACCGCCAAAGAAGGTAAGGAGAACTCTCTTTTTTCCCCCGTTTTTTCTTTAGAATAGGAGCTCGATTGTTTAATCAGTCATTAAACTTCGTAGAAAAGAAAATTAGATATCTAGCGACTAATTCAATCTGTCAATTGGGATGGAAATTCTGAAAGCGCTTCATGTTGCTATTAAGAAGTCAATAGTTGTGCAAATTAGTCAATTTGCTTGCTTTTCCCTTTTGAAAAATGGAGATTATGTTAGAACATGAATTCTGTGAGCATTGTAAAATTGGGTATTCAAAATTCGATTGCAAGTCAATGCAGGTGTGAAAGTGAGATTTTTTATTTTTACTGAGAAAGTAATTATAAATTATTTGATGCATATGAATGATATCTGCATAAATCTAATAGACTAATTAGAGAGTAAATGTTTTGTAAGAAATATTTAATAGACCAATTAGGGAGTAAATATTTTGTAACTTTTATGTATCCCTCAAGGGAGTAAATATTTTGAAACATCAGTGTTGGTAAAGTATTTTATCCGAATCATTGTATTACTATTAGTATTAGTACATTGAAATGCACTATTATTTAGATCATGATTTATTTATTTTGTGTATCAAACGATTCCTATGCCACACCAATTTACGAACTTGCACTACGATTACTATCCCATAAACCAAAACAAGAGATACGACCGACTTATTTAGCCGAGGCACCGCGCTAGCGCTGTAGAATTCTTCTAGTTATTCTATATGGAATTTAAATGAATTTGAAAATATTTATTGATTGTCCCTTTAGTCAGATTCAAATCTTGATCCGATCAGATATGCAGTATTTGTAAACAAACTTAATTAATAGTCATTTATCCATGCAGATTTGAAAATGAGAAAAAAAAAATGATTGAGTAATAAGGAGGCATAGGTAGTTTGTCGGATCCAAGTTGGGACCCGGATTCGAGTCTGAAAATAGGACCATTTACCAAAAGTGATACGGGAGAGACGATACACACAAATTTGAAATGTACCAAGATATGTATATAGCATAGGTGTAGGGAAGCCGGTCTTCTCTTTTGCCTGCACATGCATTCAATGCTTTTGGCAACATTTCCCCCTCCACTCATTCACAACGGTAATCAAGTGTTGTTTATCATGTTATATCCAAAAACATTATATATCTCGTAATTTGTATCTTTATGTAGCATAAATTTTTATTATGAATCACAATTATGATGGTTTTGCTCATATATGTACGATATAATGACTTTATTCCATGTTAATTATATTTAGGGTTGGATCTAGACTCCATAATTAATGGGGTACACTTTTAGGAAATGAAGATAAAATCTCTTGGACGAAATAGAAAACTTCCAAAATATAAAGAAAATTACCATAGTGTACAATTTATTTATTTTTTAAAAATACCCTAGAAAATTTGGGTAAGAATATAATTCGGATGAAGTTGCATCGTGCACCAACATGCCTCTTAAATTTGCCTATATTTTTATCTAAGTTTAGACCTAGGGCTGAGTTAGATAGGACTAGCTACTCTTAGTAATTTTCGGACTGTCCGATAAAATGTGTCATGTTTCTATAATTGTTAATTTATTACTAATATTTTATTTGTGGGACCTATCACTTTATCTAACTTCACACACAACTTTCAACTGTACTTACTAACTTTATGTGTGAGACCCATCATTTTACACATTTTCATACACAACTTTCAACTTTCCTTAATAACTGTGTCCAAAAGAAACAAGACACATTCTTTGGGACGGAGGGAGTATTAGATTTCAAAAAAATTAGAATTTCATCCAACCAAAGATATATCATAATCTAAAATTGTATATAGCGATCAACATTCAAAAGTTTTTAGATTTTTCTTATTAATTCTGGATGGAAGCGAAAAATATTAACATTGTAGAAGAATCCAGACTCAGTAGCGATTCGACATCGAGAAAGTATAATTTGTTATATCATATATCATATATGCCAAGGTTCTCACTATATATGTGCAACTATCACGAGGTAAAGAGACATAGAAAGGAAACAAAAACTAAATTTACAAGTGTCATGCTACATGTCCGATCCATATTTGTAATATACAAACTAATGAAAATATGATTGAGAACTTTTTGATGATCTTGTACTAACAAATATGCAGGGTGGATCCAGAATTGCGATGTAGGAGGGAGGGAAAATTTGAAAATTCAATAAAGAAGGGGAAGAAGAGTGGCTTTCGGAAGGGCGAAATACAAAAAAAAAATCGGAAAATTACTCATAAAAAATAGAGTTTCGACATGATTCGGAGGGGCGGTGTCATGTGATTAGTATTACTCACCACCACATAATTAGAGCTTTGAAACAATCCCAGCCTAATCCAGAGAAAAAGGGTACGTGTTTGTTGTCCTTATTAACGAGATATATTTAAGGTTAATGATGTTATAATTGAGGCCGAGACTCTATACTAAGTAAGAATGGTGAAGTGTTAGAGATAGGGTTGTGGCAAATGGTCGTGTTGTAGCATTCTACTCCTTCCTTTATACTTTTGTCTTTTATTTTGTTTTGTTTGTTTGTCATGATGTCACGTGAATGTTCTACACCCCAACCCAACCCAACCCACCCTACCCCCTTACCTCCCATTTCCCCTTGTTTTAAAACACCCTCTCGATTCGCCATTTCACACACCATTAATTAACACACACTTGGCTTAGCTTCATCCTTCTTTAATTCATTGATCAAGATCATCCATTTTCTTTTGCTTTGCAGATGAGCCTAAATCTTTCTCTTACTTCTCCTATGGAGCAAATCAAGGGCGAGGATCGTGATCATGATCAACACTACGAGGGGTTCAATCTTGGCCTAAATCATCATATATTTTCTTCTTCTTCATCATCTTCGTTATCTTCTTCCTCTTGTCGTATTATCTTCAATTCAAGTCAAGATCAAGGCGGGCTTACGATGGAAGACTACTATGCTCATCATGGAAGGTCATCTTATGGGACCAAAAACACGGTCGAAAACGGGCTGAGAGTAAGGCGCCTTTGGAAGAAAGAGGATGAAGGGCCTGCTGAAAGAATGTTAGTAGAAGATAGTGATGGTGCAGCTGCAAAGATTGAGGTTAAGAAGGTGAAGGTGTCATGCTGTTTGGAAAGTGATTTGAGCAGCCCATCAATTAGGGTTTGTTCAGATTGCCACACAACCAAGACCCCTCTTTGGAGAAGTGGCCCCAAAGGCCCCAAGGTATATATATTATTTTTTCCTTTTTATTTGTTTTCTATTTTGCATGTAATTTTTACACTTTTTTTTTGGTCTTCCTCAACAAGTGAAACTAAAGACAAACTCTAGTTTTTCTTCATTCTCTCTTAAAATCAGTTTGGACTAACTTCAAGTTTTAAAAAGTATATTGACGATATCTTGTAGTTAAACATAGTAGATCGATGTAGTTTCATCAACTGCACACATGTACTCCCTCCGTCCCGCTCGACTTATCTTGTATTCTTTTTCGGGCTGACTCACCCGACTTGTCTTGTTTTCTAAAAAGAAAAATAATTATACGCAAACTCCCACTTTTTCTGTATGGGACTCACCTTTTTACACAAAATCACCCACTCATCTGCACACAACCACCACTTATCTTAATCTCCATAACAAAATGAAACAAGACAAGTCGAGCTGGACGGAGGGAGTAATAGTTTTTAAACTTTTTTGTCCATTAATTTCCATTTCGAGTATACCTTTATGTTTAAGTAGACACGTTTCATTGTATTAATTAATCATTTTGTTTTTGTTTTGCAGTCTCTTTGCAACGCGTGTGGGATAAGGCAAAGGAAGGCGCGACGCGCAATGGCGGCGGCGACTTGCAGCCGCGCAGGGGTGGGTTCCGATCCGCCAACCGCGGCGAAAGTGAAGGAGAAGATGGGTGAAAGTGGGCATTCCTCACAGTTAAAGAAACGATGCAAATTGGCAGCTGGTGGTGGTGGTGGTGGTGTTGGATCATCATCTAGTAGTGGAAAAGACATCAGTTTCGAGGATTTCTTGATAAGTTTGAGAAATAAATTATCATTTCATCGAGTTTTGCCGCAAGATGAAAAGGAAGCTGCCATCTTGCTTATGGCTCTATCATCCGGCCTTGTCCACGGCTGATGTTTTAAGTTCATTTTAGAATTTAGATAGATTGAGAAATGTGTGTTAGAGAGTTTTATTCAGTGATTTTAAATATGGAAAAAATAATTAGTGGAATAATTGTATAGATTTGAACGTGTGCGTATTTCATAACTTAATTAATGTCGACCGTTTGATATGTTTAAATTTCAAAATGGGTTTAAAGATCAAGAAGTTATTAAGTTTTAATACGGCTAAAACCACAATTCTTCTACGAATAAGTGTATTTGTGTTAGTATAATAGCACAGTTTTAATATTTAGAATAACAACAAATAAATAATATTTTCCAAAAATCCATTCTTTCGGCTCATATATACATGATTAATTGATTTAAAAAAAAAACGCTGCATATCAAAACTTTAATTTTTCCTATGGTCAGCAAAACTAGCTTTGATTAAGTTAAAAGAGAATCATATTAATAACATGTTATAAACTGGGGAGAAGAATGAAAATAATTAAAAGAGCTACAATCATGCATGCATTAGAGAAAAAAATATTTTTGGTCTTGTAATATTGCAATAAATCGATTTGGTCTTGTAATGATATCTTGATCAACTTTAGCCATGTAATTTTATAAACTATCCATTTTTTGGTCCTCTTACCGGCGAGTGAGATACACTCGCCGTTTTCCGTCGCAGGAGATATTTCCGTCCACTTGCGCATGTGAAACAAACTCTAATAAAATCGTGTTTGGTCATGTAATGTTGACTAATAATCGTTTTGGTCCTCTAGTGTAGCATATAATCAATTTTGGTCTTTCAATGTGGTTTTATTATCGATCGTGGTCTTGTAACATGCATATAATTGATTTTCGATCGTGTAATGTGACATAAGTTTTATTTTTTATTTTATAAGGTGGCATGTCATCTTTTTCATCCATTTTAGAGTCTAATATTAGTAAAATAAATTGTGCTTTCTTAGTTTTATGAAGTGGTTTAAAAAATAATACTCCCTCCGACTCGCCATGCTTGTCTTGTATTCATTTTCAGGTCGTCCCACCCATTTTTTCTTGTTTCCTGAAAAGGAAAATACTTACTACACAAACTCTCACTTTCTACACACAATCACCTACTCCTTTACATACAACCACTCACTCACCAAAATATTTGTGCCGAAACCAAACAAGACAAGTCGGCTTGGGAGTACAATAATTTCTTATTCATAAGTAGACCGAAAATGAAAACATGTAACGTTATAAGACCAGAAATGAACTAATCTCACATTACAAGACAAATTGATTATAAGCACATTATATGGCCAAGTTCGATTATAAAACCATATTTAAGGGCCAAAATCGATTATATGCAACATTACATGACCAAAATCGATTAATAACCAACATTACATGATCAAAAATGATTTTCTTAAATTTTGCATCACATGCATAAGTGGCTGGAAATATCTCCAACGACGGAAAACTGAGAGTGTATCTCACTCTCCGACAAGATGACCAAAAATGGATATTTTGTAAAATTACAGGACCAAAATTGATCGAGGCATCATTACAGTACCAAAATCGATTTATGACAAAATTACAGAACCAAAAATGATTTTTCCTCGCATGTATTATTATGATGATCAAAATCCTCCATTTATAGAGTTATATATTTAGAACATTCCCATTATTTGTTCATTTTCTACACTGGTTATTCACATTAGCAATATCTCACTTTATATCACACATTCTAGATTAGTTGGAAGGTTATTGTGTTTTTACCATCTTTAGTGTTTCTCTTAGAACTACCAAATTTTTGTTTAACCTTTTATCACGAATTTTGGATTTTGGATGCACAAACGTATTAGCAAAGCTTGGGTGTATCTCTTTGAGTCACTAGGTTGCACATTTTAAATAGATTAAGGAACATTGATTTTTTCTATAGTTTATATCGATACACAACAAGATCTTAAAATTTCGATTTTTCCAATTCCAAGTAACTCAAAGCCAAACTTTTCAACCAAACACCTCTAAATTTATGCTTCTTTGTAACCAAACCTTAATAGCATGTTTGGTTTAATTTTTATTTCCAATTTTCACCCTTTTCATTTTTCTAGCACAGTTTACAAATATATTGTTTGTATAAAGAGTACTAATTTTTACATTTTAAATAAAAATATTTTAACTATAAATACGTAAATTCATAAATTTCGAATAAGTAAAATTGCGCTTCCTCACAAATTGGGCCAGAAGATTCGGAAATGAAACATCCCCTAAATTTTCTGCAAATTCTTAAGCCCTAATGTAGAAGGAAAATTCAAGGGGCTGCTCAGTCGATTGCGAATCATTAACGAGGAAAATGGAGGGGAACCCGCTTCCAAATCAATTGCCAACTGAACCTGCTGTGAAGCGTTTCCGGATTCTTTGGCGTGCTTTTCTGATTTTCAACTTCGGTCTTGGTGGTTAGTTTTTCTCTTGTGATTCTCTTCTCGTAACAATCTATCAATTGATGTCAGTTAGGATAAATCTCGACCATTGTTGTAATTATCGTTTAATTAGTGCTTTCCAGCTCTGATTCTGGATATGTTTATAGTTGTTCGGATGCAACTAGAATTTCTACATAGTTATTTGTTGTTGTTTTTTTTTTCCAGATAGGGAAATGTATAATTTGAGTGTTAATCCAGATAGGGCGTATATGAGAATTGTAGACTGGTTTTGTAGATTGATCCTTATGCGCATTAGTAGTTTCTTGATTATCTGACTGATTAATGAACAAATCTTGATTTGATATCATCATAACAATTAATTTTTTGATGAGGAGAAGCATTTCCCTATTTTTACTTTTGGAATTTTGCTGCTTTTTTGGCAACTGTAAATTAATATTGATCGCCCTAACTTGGGCTTGAGAAATTCATATTTCAAGGCAGAGAATGCATAGCTTAATTGTCTGTAAAACACTCTATTAACAAGAGTTATGGGTGATAGCCCGTTTTCTTGGAATGGCTGATTTATTCAACTTACGTTCGTAGTGGTGATTTATATTGGCAGTTTGGGGGCACACCTTGGATTTACATGAAAGAAGTAAAAATAGTTTCAATTTTCTTGTAAATTTCCTTTTTTCTGGGAGATGATTGTGAAATCCAGATAAATTTTGTGATTTTCATTTGGTTTACAACTTAATGAGTTTCAACTGTACCTTAGAAAAATGTAACCTTCCCTTACTACAGCCTCTTGATTCATGCACTCCCAGCATTTTGATGATTAAAATATATTATCGAGCATAAGTTAGATGTGACTGCTGTGCTGCTGGAGATTCCTAATTCCGCGAGTGGATTGGTGATTACTGTAGTTTTGGTTGAGCAAAGTAAGAGGATATGTCATGTTAATTCAGAGCTTTTTGTGTATTCAATCTCACTGAACTACGATTCGATAGGACCAGAACAATGTTGGCCTCAGATGTTATGCTTGTTAATGAGTTACTAGAGTAACTTGTGGTGGCAAAGAATCATAACGGCGTTGGTTTCTGTAGTATCGGCAGTAATTAGACCGTGCTTCATGTTATGACTAGAAATATGGTGGTAGTGTACGACCTGTAGTGGCCGAATTCTATTTGCATCTTAGAGTGTTGTTTAGTTGGACAATGGATTCTACCTTTCTCCTCTTTCCAGTCAAATGGTTTTCTTGAAATCTATCTGTGTTTTGTCTTCTTATTCCTTCTGTATCTTGGCTAATTTCTTTTCCTCAGTTTATAATTATCATGAGAGCATGTTATATGCAGCCCTTTTATTTCTTCTCTTGATTATTTGTTTATGTATTTGCAGTGTATATTTTTGCACAGGGGGGTAAGAAAGAAAGAGCGAAACAGAAAGCTGCAGCCCCTGCCGCAGCTCCTACTGTAGTGGCTCCTCCTGTCCAAGAAGAACCGATAACCGCTCCTCCCGTAGAAGCGCCTCCTCCTCCTCCACCTCCGCCTCCACGGCCACCACTTCACGA
Source organism: Lavandula angustifolia (assembly GCA_028984105.1). NCBI lineage: Eukaryota > Viridiplantae > Streptophyta > Magnoliopsida > Lamiales > Lamiaceae > Lavandula > Lavandula angustifolia. The sequence continues at coordinate 17,349,601 of CM054815.1, read as the reverse complement.
GGACCAACAGCGTGAAGTTTTCAAATGGATACTGGAAGAGAAAAGAAAGGTAAAACCACAGAACCGAGAAGAGAAGAAGCGTATCGATGAGGAAAAGGCGATTCTTAAAGGGTTCATTCGTTCAGAGTCAGTCCCAAAGATTTGATCTTGTTGCAGATTGAGGTTGAATGACTAACCCATTGTGCTTGTTTGTTGTTACTAGTTTTAGGCAACTTTTTGACATTAACACATCATTTTTTTTGTTATCATACTGTAAGAGAATCGGATATTCTTTGAAACTCGATTGGGAGTTTTTTTTTTTTTTTTTTTGTGACGAGGGTAATCCATATATAGATCTATAAGGGTCTTATATACAAAATCGGCATTCTAATAGCATGCCAATCTAATGAAATCTTGATTGAAATACTACGATTTTGTAGTATACACACTGAAAATGTTTACGCTAGCCAGCCATCGACCCTACTATGGCTGGCTAGCAAAAAACTAGCTCATCGCCATCTCTCACTAGCTCGATACAATCGATCTCAGCTCCATCTCTACTCAAAACTCTCGTATACGACACACCATATCTCTCTGCCCCCATCATCAGCAATTGCTCAAACCTCTCTGGACGTAACACGAGCTTTCGTCCAACATCTCCGCTCTCCGGACAACTTATGGTCACACGGGCAGCGTACGCCCTATCCGCAGTCTTCCCCTTAGGCGAAAGCAAGTCATTATGTGCGGCCGACATGATCCCAAACAGAGAATTGCTGTAGTTATTCGTTCTCCGTCTCGGACGAGACGGTTGAGACCTCCCCATGATCTATCCGGGAATGAGGCTTCCTGGTTCGGAGGTAAGACAGATGGATCACTTCTGAATCTTCCCAAGAAACGAACCGTATGTCGTTCGTCCGTTTTAGTACTACACGCGTCGACTTTGATCCATGATTTGAAGAGTTTCTGGATGTCCTCATGGCCTTGCTGATCAGCTAGATCTATTGAACTCCACCCATTCTCATCTGCTAACTCTATGTTTGCTCCTTGCTCTAAAAAGAAACTTGACTATTTCTAAATTGCCTTCACAAACAGCAGCATGAAGAGCAGTTCTTCCATTCTTCTGTGGCAAAGTTACTTCCCCTCCATGAAGTGCAATCTCCTTGAGGAGATCCAAATTGTTCTCCTCAGCAGCTTTACAGGAAAATAGGCCTATTTCACCGGCGGTTAATGTTGCTCCGTTTTCGGATAACACCTTCATAACTGTCTTGTGGCCGCCGAGCATGGCCTCCAATAGAGGAACACTTCCTTCACAATCTGCAAACAACATCCCGCTATTAGTGGCTTAAAACTTTTCAGCATAGGAATTAAGAAGTTGTGTTTTGTGTGTAAGTGGCTCAAAAAGTAATGGGGCCCGCTAGATTATATTATAATATTACTCCCTCTGTCCCATTTGAAACGGGGTGTCCCATTTGAAACGACCATTTTCGAAAAAGAAAATAACTTTACAAAAAAATTGCAATCTTCTCTCCTACTTTATTATCTACTCTCTCACTATCTCACTCATCTTTTCTCTCTAACTTTATCATCTACTCATCTCTCCTACTTTATCATCTATTTTATTAATTCTCACACCGAAAAGAAACGGTTGTTTCAAACGGGACGAATGGAGTATTCTAAAAAGGAGCTACTTATAACGGAACGGTCCAAAAAGAAATACGTGCCACTTATAACGGGACGGAGAAACAACAATCTTGAAATAGTATTGGGAGAGAAAGAATCACCTCTGCAGTTTGGATCAGCTCCAAAGTCCAGCAATAAGATGACACACTTGTGATTCCCATTACATGCTGCAATGTGCTGTTGTACAAAAAGTGTGTAAGAGGGATTCGGAATCAGAAAACGGGATTCTTAAAAACACTAGGAAATATATATCCATATACTCACAAGGGGTGTTCTTCCATTAGTGTCTGATTCATTAGGATCAAGACCCCTCTTCAACAAGTGATGCAGCAGCAAGTCATCCCCTCTTAATGCAGCAAAGCATAAGGTGAGAGGTATATCCATTCTTCCCATAGCAAGCATGTTCTCAACCTCCAACAAAATCCCTTCCATTATCGGGTCGTTTACTTCCTTCAAATGCTGCATAAATACATCCACATTAGGCCATACATATAAATAAAGAATAGAGATCATCTTCAAAGGTATACAGTTAAACCTCGATAAAGTAATAACCGTGGGACCGAGAAAAAATATTTATTTAACGAGGCTACTACTTTATCGAATATTATTTTAGTGCATTGACCCATATCGGGACCGGAAGAAATTATTATCTTAACAAGATTATTACTTTATCGAGGTTTAACTGTATATATTATACATACCTGCAGAAGGTTGTTCATGATTATAGTCCCGTCTCCCACATTCGCTTGAACTATGTTCAAGAATGTGGCGCGGTTCAGCCTCAGAAGTTGTGTCAACTTCTTTGTACGGACAGTGAAGAGTTGAGGCTTGTAACAAAGCACACCAATCTCACCACAAATCTCACCGGTTTTCGCCTCACCGAAAACATGTTGAACTCCATTTTTCATCATCAATAGCTCCTATAAATCCAATATATAGATAATGAGATTATAATGTTTAAGTCCACTTCAACACCCTCTAGTAGAAAAAAATCTAGTGCTTTTTTTACCACTGCTCCAGTTGCAAGAATGTAAAAGTCGGTAGGCGCTTCGTTCTGCAAAATCACATCCTCTTTGGGTGGAAAATATTCCGCCCTCATCTCGGAAACCTAATCACAAAAAAAACATGATGAATGGATAAATTAAAGCAAAGATGAAGTGCTACAATGAGTTACTTACCAGTTGGAAGAGTAAGTCGTTTGAAACTCCGCGAAATAAGTAGACATTATCCACCAGAGAGTAAAAGAGGAAATGTGATATGCTTGACCTAATAGCTTTTGGAAGTGCATCAAGTGTCTCTTGCTGCTGCAGCCCTTCTGAATCAGTTCTATACTTCAAGCTCAGATGCGAAAGCATCTGATCTTGAAGGCGAGGAGGAAGTTGGTTCCTCTGTGCGAAACTCGAAGCAGCCCGAATGCTATCTCTCTACAAAGAATGGATCAATACATCAGGCTTAAAAAATATTTAAATCGACCCTAATAGGGATTGAAGATTAGATCAACTCTAGATTAACCATTTACGCAGAAGTGAGAATACAAACTACATTCCATGTTGTCGGTTCATGCTTAAATAAGTAGCCTTAAAGAGTCTTGCGATTTGTGAAGTAGAATAGTAGAAGTTATTTACTTACAAATTTCCTAGTCTTGCTAGTTCCTTGCACCACAAGATTTGTCATGTTACCAATCAAATAAGCAGTCAATCCCAAGTTGAAGAGCATGTAAAGAGTGCCAAAAATCATCTCCCTTGTGTTGACAGCATGCAGATCTCCATAGCCGACCGTTGTGAGGGTGGTGATGGACCAATAAATCGAAGTAACGTAACGAACCCACAAGCTTAAACGACGGAAATCTACGCCCGGAGGCATGGATTTGCCAATCCAAGTGTTTGATGGATCTTGGTAATGAGCAGCAAGGAGATAGTTGAAGCAACCAGCAGAATGCACAGCAAAGAGAGTAACCTACATGCAGAATTAAACACAGTTTAATATTCATTACAAATTAAAATCCTCACTGCGTTAGGTAATGAATGAGAGTTTATAATGGACTTACACATATAAGCTTTGCACACCTAACCCAAAAGTAGTTGAAGTTTCTGTTCTTCTCCATTCTGTTTGTGATCAAATCTTGAGTTAAAGAGTTAAACATAAAAAGCTTAATCTTAGATACTTAGATAAGAACGTAAGTGTTTTTACGAGAAAATATCAATTTGATCCTCTAATGTGAGCTCAGCTCATTTATAGTCTTAGAAAGTGGTTGTGTTTGATTTTGGTCCTATAATTTTATAAAATGTCTGATTTTGATCATATAACTTTACAAAGTGTTCGATTTTGGTCCCCAAACAAAAAGACACGCGAACTACACAATTCATTGCAGACTAATATCACATGTTTTGTAAAGATACAAGAACCAAAAACAAAGATTCTACTTTGCATGACCAAAATCGAACTTGTTTTATGTCTTGCAATGAATTAGGGTCATACCATTTTTTATTAAAGGTGTGTATTTTTTATCCTTTTAACTTTGTAAAATTTTCGATTTTAGTCCTCCGACGAAGAGTGTATTTCAGGCGTCTTTTTTTGTTCGACAATTTCCACTAGAGGATCAAAATCGGGTTCTTTATAAAGTTATAGCATCAAAATTGGACGTTTATAAAGTTATATGATCAAAATCGAACACGACCACATTAGATGACAAAAAAAAGGAACAAAAGCCAGAACCCAAACCGATTTTTTTCTCTGTTCTTACCTTGAAAATAAGGCGCTAACGCGTCTGAGACGCCACAGACGGAGCAAGTTGAACAAGCCATACTTGTGCAGAGGCTTCGGGGAGATGATACGAGCGAGCTCAGAAGGGATGGTGGATATGACATCGAAAACCAGCCAAGAAGTTGCGTACTTCCTTGCAATCTTGGTATGGTCGTCCACAAGAAGATATGTACGTCGGTCCAAGTAAGCTACGAAGAACGTGAGGACTATGTCAATGGCGAAGAAGCCATTGACAACGTTGTCCGTGATAGGAAGAAGCCCATCCGGCTTATCAAGAAAGCCGAACTCGAAAGGGGACGCCCAGGCAGTGTAGATTACCAGAATAACCAGAAATGTCTCCCATGCTCTGCCGTATCAAAGAAGAAAGATGATCATGATAAATTCTAAAGCATGCAAGATTTTGTATTTGAAATGTGTTTAAATCTTTTTGTAAGTGGAGGAATCTGAATCTTGTACACATGTGGGTAAATTCATTAAGCTATTCTTCCTCCGTCCAAATATTTATGTCTCACAGGGACTTGACAACGACGGATTATGAATCCATTTATTTAAACGACTGTGGACCATTCTTTTAAAAAGAGATAGAGGGAATATGAAAAGATTCGGAAGGTGGTTGGTGAGCCACGTGGTAGAAAAAGGCAGCCTATACAGTGAAAGTGGAAGATTCTTTGAAAAGCAAGAATACTCGAATCAACATAGATTTGCTGTCGTTTAATTTGACTAAAATAGAGTCAAACAGAAGAACGAAGCTTTCAACGGTAATGAACATTTTTATTATCTTCGTGCAATAAATTTATGGAGAGAATCTGAATTGGGGAGAAAGTTGCAATCTTTACAGTAAAAACGTTATCTACCACACAAGAAATTCAAGAAAATTAATAATAAAATTAAAAGAGAAGCGGCCGAAATTTGGAATTTTGAGAGAGAAGGCGAAGAATTTCAAGGTGCCAAATATTATTATTATTATTTTTCTAAAAACGCATATAAAACACCGGATTTTGCCGCCAAAGATCAAGAAAACATGCTAAAACCAAACATAAATAGTTCAAAACCAAGAAAGAAACAGCAGAAACAAAGTAGTTCGTTTCACTAGAACATGCAAAACACACACACACACACATATATATATATATATAGAGAGAGAGATAAACCTGTATCGAGGATCATAAGGAGAGACAATGGAAGAATGAAGCTTGAAGCCTCGATTGCTTCTGGCGCCGAGTGCAGGAAGAATTACAGTAGAGAGGCTGTAATGGCTGTCATCTCTCGACAGCTGCTCAATCTCATCATCCTTTTGCCATCCTCCTCTTCTTCTACTGCCGTACGCATCCATTAATTCTCTCTCTCTCTCTCCCCTCTCTCTCTCTCTCACTTGTAATAGTCTAGCTAATAGAGGTGGGACGACAGTTATAAATATATATATGGTGCGGCGATTTCAAGGGTCAAATTATTTACGCTGATGACAAAAGTTGGTTAACTTTTGTCCCCACACACATCCTTCACTTTCAACCAGCCTTGTAGCTGACGCTCATACAAATGTCACCACCACCTTAATCCAGCCTTCTTTCTCTTTCCTTTTGTTTTCACGCACAATCCACGATGGTGGGGTTTATTTGTATTAGGAAAAATCCTAATTCTAATCTAATTAGATGTGGCTCTACAATCCAATAATATACGAAAGCTAATTACAGTTTTATACGGATCCAATAATATAATGATGATTATTATAACTAGGGTTATTAGAGAAATAAAACACGAAATATAGTCGGTTTACAATTTTAACACAAACTTCATACCTTGACGAATTAAAGGCATGCGTGGATCCCCGATTTTTTCTAACCGTCGGAAAAAATTAAAATGGCGTTGTTTCGCTGAGCTGGACGCACATTTTGATAAGACTATCACATCTTTAAATCAAACGACTCAGTTTTAATGCCACTTCACACAAATTACCACATCATTAATTTAAAGCGACACTAACAAATAAAAGAACGACTCTTACTCACTAAATGGGAAAAACACTTAAATCTAACCTTTAACCTGAACAATATCGTTTTGTACCGTTCACATAGGCGTCCAACTTAGCACTCCGAAGCAAAAAAAATTGGCGATCTGGTCATACCTTCAATTACAAAAATTATAAAAAATCGTGCATTAATTTGCTAAAAAATTGAAGTTCGTGTTAAATTTATAAACCGACAATATTTCATGTTTTATTTCACCAATAACCCTTATAAATATAAGACAACAAGACTTCTTTGTCTTTGCCAAGCAAGACAAACTTAATTTGTTTTAGTTATTAATTTATTAATATTTTTTTTCTTGTTAACGGGAGTTACTTTATTATATGTTATTTTATTTTTCTTTAACGAAGACCACAAACATATAAGCCAATTTCGGAGGAAGTTTCAAATAATTGGCTCATCCAAGCTGGAAATATTTCAATATAGGAAAAAAGTGTAAAAATAATTTCTTATTGAATTATAATTAGATTTAGAATTGTGGTCGTATTTTTCTTCTTCAATTCCATTCAAAATTCCCTTCGAGAATCTTGGAATTTTTTTAATTCAGAGTGAATTCCTTTCTTTGCTCTTCTTAGACTTCAGACATGGGAGTTTACCGTTATAAATGGTATTCACCTATTTTTCAAAACGGCCCTTATTGACTTCCACATGCATTTATACCCATCTTTTTCGAAGTGTTAATTACATGAAATGGTATATGTAATATAGTGAATGAATATTATATATGAAGGTGACTTAGATAGGAAATAGAAAGCAATTATTTGCACCTTTGATCATCTTATTTATTGAATGATATGTGATAGAATACTTTTTCGAAAATTTCGTTATGTATATAATTCTTATATGCTTTATGTATAAGGAAGAAAGTGTAAAATTACAAGGTTTATAAATAAAAAATATAACGACTATACACACTTTGCATCTATAAAATATGGGATGAGATCACATGTCCAATAAATTCTTGTCTAATTGGTGTCTGATTTAAAACGACGTAGTTTTGTACTAAAAAAATACTCTTTAATTATTTATTAAGTTCTTTTTTCAATCTTCTCCTTTTAATTTGTTATTTTTTAATACAAAACTACGTCATTTTGAATCGAACACTAATTAGACAGGGATTTATTAGACAGGTGATCTCATCTCAATATAATATACACATACAAGGTATATATGTCATAAAATACTTAGTACGTCGCATAAAGAAGTTTTAAATTAATGTAATGGATTGTCAGCGTCATTAAATTCCTTAATGGCCCATGCATGGATTTAATAAAAAAATCTTAATGGGTTGTTAGCATCTCTTTACACACACATATATTATGATCTCCTACAACCATTTAATTAGACTTTCAATATTAAATTGTCAACGAGGAAATTATGGCAATTAATCAGTTTATAGATTATCCATCACTTTACTTTTCCTATGTCGATGTTTGCCTTTTCTTTTATCAAGGAATAATATTTACCAAATTACGGCATTTTTTCGTGTGTGCAATACAAGCTGATTTGCACCCGAGTGCAAACTCAGCCAATTTTATGTTGTAATTGTACTCATGGGTGGATATAGAGTGTGTATTGGGTTTTCGTCCCTCTCCAAACGAAATTCTAAAGAATTTAAAATTTAATTTACATTTTTTTTAATTATTGTTTAGCATCCTTAAAATTAAAATATTAAAATTCAAAATATACTGTATGAGATTTCAAGACTTCGAAATTACAAACTTCGAAATTGTAGAGATGTCGGAACTTCAAAATTACAAACTTCTTGGTATATGCATGACAGATCCTTTTATAATTGCAGCGTATAAAGCCATCTTCCAGAACCTTATGACCAGGTGGTTTGGATCGAAGTCGGATCCACCAAAATGTAGTCCAATAACCAAAGCAAACTTAACCGGTGAGAAACAAATATTGCGAGAATCCACACGGAACAAATATCATGCGAGGGAACCCTATGAATCTGTTGTTACCGGGGTGTGTCGAAAATGACGATTATAACATTAGCCGAGGCAAGAGTTGGACTCTTTCTCCGCAAGACGATAATGCTCCGCTACTCGGTGCAAGCGGTCTATAGCACTCGTCTCCAAGATACAACGGCTTATCAATTACGAGTAGTTGCACTACTTCTCGTAATTCCGGCGAACTACTAGATATTTGGGACTAAGAAAATGAAAGTATAAATGTATGTTATGTATGAAACATGGAAGCAAAAGGAAGAAAATTAATTAATTGTTGGTGTGTTTTATTTCTCTCGCTTGGTATCTATTTATAGGCATAAGATGCCTTTTCAAAGAGTTGCATGCGTGGCCAAACGTTGTGATTTCCATAACGTTGCAAGCATGTATTGTGTTTCGAAAATGTTACACCATTTCATGCTTAAACGACGTGTATGAATCCATGCATGAAGCCATGCATCTTCAATTTTGTCTCATATCACCAACCGATGCAACGTGAAGTCATGCATCCCTTCAATTGCCAACCTGTCTCATGCTTCAAGTTACGCATGCAACAAACAATGCATGCAACGATTAATGAAGACTACGTGCCTCTTCATTGCCATGCATCAATTCCACATTTTAACAAATTTAATAATCAAAATCTAACAATCCCCCACATTAGATTATTAAATGCAAATGCAAATGCAAAATGTTATGCAATTCCTTAGTCCCAAATGACCTATTATTGCATCAGGATAGGTAGTTTTTTTGCTTTGAACCTTCCTTAGTAAAATGCTATCAGATTTACTCGCTGCTCGGTGAACGCGATGTCTTGAACCGGTCAGCTTTTGTGTAAACCAAGACAATAACATATACACAATAATAGATACAATATATTTCGTTCTCACGTTGTGTCCATTTTGGCCTTGGACCATATCTTGGATTCATAAGTGTTTTTCTATTTGAAGCGGCCATACTTCTCACTTATATAGGTGATCTCCTATAAAGAGTATCCTGTCATACTCCACCAATAAGGCTATAGGAATCATTAAAAGCTCATAGCTTACCCTTTTACCACAAGCTACAGGTTTGCACTTGGGGCAGCTTCGAGAATGGATTTTTAGTTGTGTTTCCAAGTGCACAGCTTGAACATTCTTAACTTAGTTGTCTCTTTGAACCATGTTCATGGGATCTCCAATTATCATGGTAGAGTTACCATTAAGAGCGTTCTTTTAGTGTGGATTTTAATCCCATTCCCCTAACTGCATTGTACAATTGATCACGGTTAATACCTTTAGTAAACGGATCCGCAATATTATCTTTTGACTTCACATAGTCAATACATATTATTCCACTAGTGATCAATTGTCTAATGGTATTGTGTCTTCGACGAATATGTCGAGACTTACCATTATACATACTACTTTGTGCTCTCCCTATTGCAGACATACTATCACAATGTATTGAAACGGGAGGCACGGGTTTTTCCCAACAAGGAATATCCTCTAAAAAGTTTCGTAGCCATTCGGCTTCTTCGCCAGCTTTGTCTAGAGCAATGAATTCCGATTCCATTGTAGACCGAGCTATACAAGTCTGCTTAGAGGATTTCCATGACACTGCTCCTCCACCTATGGTAAATACAAAACCACTTGTGGACTTGGAATCTTTTGTGTCGGATATCCAATTTGCATCACTATGTCCTTCTAATACAGCGGGATACCTTGTGTAATGCAGACTATGAGTTAAAGTATGCTTTAAATACCTTAGAACTCTATTTAGTGCGGTCCAATGATCCTTTCCGGGATTACTTGTGAACCGACTTAGTTTGCTTATAGAATATGCTATGTCGGGCCTTGTACAATTTGCTAAGTACATTAGGCTTCCAATGACCCTAGCGTATTCCAATTGGTAAATTGGATCTCCTCGATTTTTGGCTAAGTGTAGGCTTAAATCTACAGGGGTCTTAGCCGGAGGTAAATCAAAAGCATTGAATTTCTTAAGCACATTCTCTACATAGTGAGATTGTGATAAAGTAATTCCTTCGGATGTTCTAGAGATCTTAATCCCTAGAATTACATCAGCTATTCCCATATCTTTCATGTCGAACATTCTTTTCAACATTGCTTTAGTATTCATAATTATATTATGATTACTTTCCATAATAAGCATGTCATCAACATACAGACATATAATGACAAAGTTGTTGGGTGTGCCTTTAATGTACACACACTTGTCACACTCGTTTATTTTAAAACCATTTGATAACATAGCATGATCAAATTTCTCATGCCATTGTTTGGGAGCTTGTTTAAGTCCATATAATGACTTAACAAGTTTACAAACTTTCTTTTCTTGTCCCGGAATAACAAACCCTTCAGGTTGTTCCATGTATATTTCATCTTCTAAATCTTCATTTAGAAATGCCGTTTTAACATCCATTTGATGTATCTCAAGGTTGTGTAAAGCAGCAACGACAATTAGCGTTCTTATGGAGGTTATCCTCGTTACGGGAGAGTATGTATCAAAATAATCATACCCTTCCTTTTGCTTGTAACCCTTGGCTACTAGTCGTGCTTTATATTTGTCAATAGACCCATCGGCCTTATATTTCTTCTTTAGGATCCATTTGCATCCTAAAGGTTTACAACCGGGAGGAAGATCAACAATCTCCCAAGTGTGATTGTTCATAATTGACTCGATTTCGCTATTAATCGCTTCTTTCCATAGAGGAGCATCAGGACTTGACAATGCAGCCTTGATTGTTTGTGGTTCATCTTCTAATGAATAGACTACAAATTCTGGACCAAAAGACTTTGCTATTTTCGCTCGTTTTCCTCGTCTAGATTCTGGTATTGACCCATCACTTTGGTCAATCTTTTCTAGTGAGCTTTCTTCATAAGTTCGTTTCTTAGAACTCACATCATTCTTTTCTTTCTTAGGGAATATATATTCAAAAAAGACAGCATTTCTGGATTCTATTATCATTCCCTCATTTATGTCGGGTATTTCCGACTTATGTACCAAAAACCTATATGCGCTACTATTGCTTGCATATCCTATGAAGATGCAATCAATAGTTTTAGGTCCTAGCTTTACTTGTTTAGGTTTAGGTACTTCAACTTTTGCTAGGCACCCCCACACTTTAGTGTATTTGTAGGATGGTTTCCTACCTTTCCATAGTTCATATGGAGTTTGATCTTGTTTCTTTGAGGGCAACTTATTTAAAATTTTATTTGCCGAAAGAATAGCTTCCCCCCCCCATGTTATGTGGTAAGCCCGAGCTTATCAACATAGCATTCATCATTTCTTTTAATGTTCTATTCTTTCGTTCAGCAACACCATTTGATTGTGGTGAATAAGGTGCAGTTGTTTGATGGATAATGTCATTTTCACGACAAAAGTCCGCAAAAGGTGCAGCATACTCACCACCTCGATCACTTCGTATCATTTTGATCTTGGTGTTAAGTTGATTTTCAACTTCGTTTTTATAGCTTTTGAAAGCATCGAAAGCTTCGTCTTTGCTTCTCAAAAGATATACGTAACAAAATCTTGTGCAATCATCTATAAACGTTATAAAATAATTCTTTCCACCTCTAGTTTGCACAAGTTTTAAGTCGCATAGATCGGTGTGAATTAATTCAAGAGGTGTAGTCGTTCTTTCCACCGAATGGAAAGGTTGTTTAGCCAATTTTGCTTCAACACAAATTTCACACCTTGAATGTTTGTCAATTGACATTTTTGGCAACAATTCTAAATTCACTAATTTTCTTAGTGTATTTAGATTCACATGTCATAATCTATCATGCCATAAATTAGGAGACTCGATCAAATAGACAACGGGGTCTTTTTATTATCACGGATAGCATTTACATTGATACAATTCAGTTTGAAAAGGCCGCTATCAACATAGCCTTTTCCTATAAATTGTCCATTCTTGGACAATACAACCTTATCCCCCTCAATAACTATTCTAAATCCGGCCTTGCTAAGAATAGAGCCGGAAATCAAATTCTTGCGGATGTCGGGAACATGCATCACGTTTTGGAGAGTCACATTCAATCCCGACGTCATCTTGAGTACAACTTTTCCAATTCCATAGACCTTGGAAGTAGAGGAATTTCCCATGTATAGCATTTTCTCCTCCTTGACAACTTCATAAGTTGAAAACATTGATTTATCCACACAAACGTGCTTGGTAGCGCCGGTATCAATCCACCATCCTATCGGATTACCGACCATGTTTACTTCATCTACGACCGCAGAGATAGGTCGAGTTCAGACATGTTGACGGGCACGTAATTTTCTTCCGTCATATTTGCTTGTGGACGGCCTTTGTATTCCTTCTTTGGCTTGCGGCAATCCTTTGCCATATGGCCCGTTTTTCCACAATTGTAGCAATTCCCTTTGATCTTTTTCTTCCTCTTTGAATCTTGCTTCTTTTCAAAGAACTTGCGTTTCTTTGAGTTAGTGCTAGTGCTGCACTCGGCCAGATTAGCCCTTGCCTCTATGGAAGGCTTGTTGGTCTTTCGATCTACCTTGCGATTGTCCTCTTCAATTCTGAGACGGACTATCAGATCTTCGAGACTCATCTCTTTGCGTTTATGCTTGAGATAGTTCTTGAAATCCTTCCACATAGGTGGTAGTTTCTCTATCACAGTTGCAACTTGAAATGATTCAGAAAGGACCATACCTTCGGCAAGTATATCATGTATGATCAATTGAATCTCTTGCACTTGTTCGACTACAGTTTTGGCATCCACCATCTTGTAGTCTAAGAATCGTCCAACGACGAACTTCTTTAGACCGGCATCTTCGGTCTTGTATTTTATTTCCAAAGAGTCCCACAATTCTTTCGACGTCTTTGCAGTCGAGTAGACACTATAGAGAGTGTCGTCAAGTCCATTTAGGACATAGTTGCGACATATGTAGTCGCTTGTGAGACCATGCATCATACGCTATGCGTTTCGCTCATCCGTTTCATTTTCTCCCATAATTGGAGGTGATTCTTTCCAGAATCCAGATAAAATTAAAGTAATTAAAAAAAACAAGCATTTTAGATTGCCAACGCTTAAATTCGAACCCGAGAATTTTTCCGGCCTTTCCGCATGAACGGGGCGCTTGGAATCGATTGTTCGTTCTTTGTTGTAAAATTCGGCGGCATGTTGCTCTTGCTTGTTGTTACTTGGACAAGGGGATCAGGTACATCACTGCTACTTGTCGTCATCTCTTCAACACATTATCGTCTTGCGATTGTTGTTACCGGGGTGTGTCGAAAATGACGATTATAACATTAGCCGAGGCAAGAGTTGGACTCTTTCTCTGCAAGACGATAATGCTCCGCTACTCGGTGCAAGCGGTCTATAGCACTCGTCTCCAAGATACAACGGCTTATCAATTACGAGTAGTTGCACTACTTCTCGTAATTCCGGCGAACTACTAGATATTTGGGACTAAGGAAATGAAAGTATAAATGTATGTTATGTATGAAACATGGAAGCAAAAGGAAGAAAATTAATTAATTGTTGGTGTGTTTTATTTCTCTCGCTTGGTATCTATTTATAGGCATAAGATGCCTTTTCAAAGAGTTGCATGCGTGGCCAAACGTTGTGATTTCCATAACGTTGCAAGCATGTATTGTGTTTCGAAAATGTTACACCATTTCATGCTTAAACGACGTGTATGAATCCATGCATGAAGCCATGCATCTTCAATTTTGTCTCATATCACCAACCGATGCAACGTGAAGTCATGCATCCCTTCAATTGCCAACCTGTCTCATGCTTCAAGTTACGCATGCAACAAACAATGCATGCAACGATTAATGAAGACTACGTGCCTCTTCATTGCCATGCATCAATTCCACATTTTAACAAATTTAATAATCAAAATCTAACAGAATCAACACATCATAGGTGATCAAAGCAAGTAATGTCTTATGACTATTAGGCCCTACGCTTAATCGCAATAAATCACCAAAGCTACCGGATCTAAAGATGTCTAATTTACTTGCTTATAGTAGTAATTCAAGATACATGTAGATTCGTAACAAGATTATCTCTTCCAAAACAAATTACACTTCAAAAGAAAAACAAACAACATATATGTGACATTGTGGAATAAATTAATCATAATCATAATCATAATCAAGCTAAAATAATCTACCATTCTTCAACCACATGGCGCAGAGCTTATCATCAAAAAACTTATAATAATCATAATTGCAAAAGCAATATTCACAAAATCAAAATTGGGAACTAGATTGGGACTAGAGTCGAGTGGTGAAACCAACCAACTCAATTGCATTAACAGCACGAAACTGCTCATATTTTAATCAATTGGATAACCTTACAAAAAATAAGTCAAAATAATCAAACAAAAATCAACAACACATAATCCTGAATTTTTCTACCCTTGACCACATAGGATATTTTGGAAATAAAAAAATACGAAAAAAAACACAATCAAAAGTATTGTCTTAAGTTAAATCCTGGACCACAAGGTCTTGTGGACTTGGTCTAGGGTAGAAATTTTCCATAATCCCTCAAGTATCAAATTTGCAATCAAATTGAACTCAAAACCTGAAACCCGCTGGAATTCCGTCAAAATTTGGGAACCCACTTCATTTCCAATTCAAATATATGCTTGATTAACATGAAAATCGTAAATTTTCTATGAATCACCTGGAAATTGGGATCCATGAAAGTGTTTACAAGTTGTACGGTGAGAAATTGGAATTCACGAAGAAATTGGTGCGATTATGAACGTCCTTCTAGTCCCTTCAACCGTGTACGATAATGCCTCACCAATTTTTCCAATTTGTATAGTCAAATCATACCGTCCAAACGATTGTGAATTCTGGTGAGATTTGCCCGATTTATATTGGCACCACTAAACGATTACTCTCTTCGTCCATTGAAATAATCCAATTTCTTTTCGGCGCGGTTTTTAAAGAGAGTAGTTGATGCATGTAGAACTGCGTAAACTTATGGGTCGCTCATAAAAAGTGTTTGTAGTAATTTGCAAAAAAAGAAAACTTGACAACTTCAATGGGATAGTTCGAAAAGGTATACTGGACCATTTCAATGTGATGGAGGGGGTATAATTTTTGTGTATTACTGATTACTTATAATTTTTTTTTTCTGGTTTATGAATATATAATTTGTCTAAAGTAACGAGTATGAGCCCACACTAATTAAAACATAACAAAAATTCAAATATCGGATATAAAACTTACACTTGCATCTGACTGGCTAGATAACTTACTTAATTATCCTTCTCGGCTAGATAAAGAGTTGGCTCTTAATTCAACCTTTAATTTTTCATGTGCATTATCAGAAAAAGTGAGAAGATGGTAGTTATCTTATCAATTACTTCTAGTTTTTTATTTTTAATGTATGAAATATATATATTTAATAAAAAATAAAGAGTTTGAGTCCTATATTAATTAAAAGAAAATAAAAAAAATAAAATATTTGCTAGAAAATTTACACTTTTATCTATCGGCTATTTAGTTATCTGCACTGGCTACGTTTATACATCTACACTGAAATGAATATGAGGCATTCATTTTTCTAATTCATGATATTTTAAAAAAAATTAATTAATTTTCAATTGATATCGATTATATATGGAAATCGTGAGATTTATAGTGGTAATATACATTTGTAGCCCAAATGATTATAAAAAACACAAATATAGTCATTTGTTATAACTATATACAATAATAGCTAAATATGTTTACTTTTATGGCAAAAAGTCTACTTAACCATTATTTCGCACTTGTTTTGTCTGCTTAGAGAAAAATCCGTTGAAATTGGTAGAGGGTCGAGGGGGGCCGAGAGAAGGAATGAAAGGCCGAATTCCAGAAACAATTAAATTGTGTCAATTATTAGAGGACCGAACTCCATCGATCCGCCTTCAGCACTGTCATTTGAGGAGACGTGATTTCTAACAAAAAGAGAATCAAATGGCTACATTTATATTATTTTTATATTGATTTGGCTATAGTATCAAATGCCCCTAATATAAAATTTGAATAAATCTTGTATATATTGTATACTCTCTCTGTCTCATTATTAATGTCACGCTTGTCTTTTTTTGTTGTTCCATTATTTTTGTCTAATACCAAATAAAGAAATAAATGAATGAATCATAATCCATCTAAACAAGTTGACCCCACCCTTTTTATATTTTTTACAATAGAGCTTTACACTTTTACATCCACTATCTTATTTTGCGTGCCCAATTTCAATGGAACATAAATAATAGGATCTAGTAAGTATACTATGTAATACTCCCTCCATCCCATAAATAATGTTCCTTTTTTTTCGACACGGAATTTAAGGCGAGTGGTAAGTTATAAGTAAAGATGGTGGAACCTTTTAAAAAGAGTTGTTGGTTACTTGTAGAAAATTATTTTTATTAGAAAAATGAATATTATTTATGGAATATTCTGAAAAGAAAATAGAAATATTATTTGTGTGATGAAGGGAGTATGAGTTAGTCCACTTTCATATGAAGAGAGGGTATTTTTTGTCTTTTTTCCTATTCCTCCTAATTTGCACGGGTTAAATACCAAAATTTTGTTACAGTTGGATTGCAGCCCAGCACTACCTACTACACTCCAGCAGTCCAACTACCCTTCAACGCAATTCGCTACTGCCTTCACTCTTGGAGTGTTCGAGAGCAAAGTTGGAAGCAATTCCACGTGCAACCCCTCAAATCAACCAGCAGAACTCTTCCATCATTTGATAAAGAAAAAGCTAACAATTTTCTGAATGATTGAAAGTGTTAGAAATACGAGTAAACGAAATACAAGAAAATAACTAAAATAAGAACACCGAGAATTTACGTGGTTCGGTCAATCGACCTACGTCCACGGGCGAAGGGAAGAAAATTTCACTATAAACGAGGAGTATACAAAATCGGGTCTCCGGCAAATCAGAATACCAACAAAGTCGCAGCGTCTCTCGACCAAGGATCATCCATCATTTAAATCTTCAGAACTGGAATCTTCCATGGCAAAACGGTACTCCGATAACGTGAAACTTCACGTCATGGTGCTTCCTCCTCAAACATGTTCCGCCTCCTTCAAAAGCCTTCAAATCTTTGTTATTGCCATTGTCACAACACGAGCAAAATCTCGGCTCTGTGTTCGCGATTAGAGTTTTGGTCGATGTGAAGATTTGTTATGTTGGATTGGATATTGGAGTTTTCGCCACGGTGGAGATTGTTATGATGTGGCTCAAATCCTAATCCTTAAAGGAAATTGACTCCCATCCCACATCGAATAATTAATGAAGTTTGTCATTAATTTTCA
The DNA here is from genome assembly GCA_028984105.1 of Lavandula angustifolia. NCBI lineage: Eukaryota > Viridiplantae > Streptophyta > Magnoliopsida > Lamiales > Lamiaceae > Lavandula > Lavandula angustifolia. Next base: position 17,331,899 of record CM054815.1, on the reverse strand, counting down.
CCTATAAATAGATAGGTTCTCTAATTGTCTTAAGTGTGCTTCTACACATCATAGCCCACATGTTATGGGATTAGTTAGTTGGACTAATTGACCATGTTTTTGTGGGTATGTGCTTTTGGGCCTAGGACCATATTCCGGAGGCCCATTTTGTATTATCCTCTTTATTAGTGGATTGTTTCTCCGCCGCCCGTGGATGTAGGTCGATTGACCGAACCACGTTAAATTCCTTGTGCCTATTTCTTTTTCTCTTTGTGTTATTTTTTGTTATTGTCTCTGTTGGGTTTCCAAGAACCCGTTCGTCACATTTTGAGGGTCCGAAGATCCTAACAAGTGGTATCAGAGCCAAGTTAGTTTTGCGATGGCGAGTATGAAGTACGATATTCCGCTGCTGGATCGGAACACCAGATTCTCGTTATGGCAAGTGAAGATGCGTGCAGTTCTCGCCCATATGGATTTGGACGAGACTTTGTTGGGATTTGAAAAAATGCCCAATTCGTGGACGACGAGGACAAGAAGAGAAAAGATCGTAAGGCTCTCTCTCATATACACCTTCATCTATCAAATCAAATTTTGCGGGATGTCCTTAAAGAGACAACCGCGGGTGGACTATGGTTGAAGTCGGAGCAGTTGTGCATGACCAAGAGTCCGACAAGTAAGCTACATCTAAAGCAACGTCTTTACTCACATCATATGGTAGAAGGTACGTCTCTACAAGAGCATATTTCAAGATTTAAAGAAACGTTGCGATTTAGAAGCTTTGGAAGTTAAGTATGATGATGAGGATTTGGCTTTGATGTTATTGTGTTCATTACCTTCATCCTATAGTACGTTTCGTGATACTATTTTGTATAGTCGTGATACTTTGACACTTGATGAAGTTTATGATGCCTTATTCTCGAAAGAGAAAATGAAGCAACTTGTTAGTACCTCCGAGGATTCGGGAGAGGGACTTATTGCTCGAGGCGGGCCACAAGAACGAAGTTCGGTGGTGAGAAGAAAGGGAGATCGAAATCAAGGAATTCTCGCATGAGGTGTAATTATTGCCACAAGCCCGCCCACATCAAATCGAATGCTTGGAAATTGGAGAGAAGGAACCGGAAGAATCCAAATGACAAAGGCGATGGTGATAAATCAAAGCACAAACGTAAGGAAAAGGAACTAGACGCGTTGGCGAGGCCGGAGTTGCCGATGAAGATTCAAGTAACGGTGATCTTCTTGTTCTTTGCCAATTTAGTTCGTGAGCATCGTGATGAATGGATTCTTGATTCTCGGTTGCACATATCATATGAGTCCCAATCGGGATTGGTTTTTATCATATGAGTCAGTTACAAAAGGAGTTGTGCTTATGGGAAATGATGCCCCTTGTAAGGTTACAGGGATTGGAACCATCAAAGTGAAGATGTTCGATGGAGTAGTCCGAACACTTGGAGATGTCGAGCATGTACCGACTTACGGAGGAATCTCATCTCCCTCAACACTCTTGAAGATAAAGGGTACAAGTATGTTGGTGAAAATGGAGTTCGAAAGTCGAGAAAGGTTCTCTTGTCGTGATGAAGGGAAAGAAGAAAACCGGAAACTTGCATGTCTTGCAAGGCTCCACTGTCACGGGAGATCTTTGCAGTTGCTACCACGTCACCGATCGACGGTGAGGTCACTAAATTGTGGCACTTGCGTCTTGGCCACATGAGTGAGAATGGGATGATTGAGCTAAGCAAACGAGGACTTCTTGATGGACGGGGCATCAAGCAAACTCAAGTTTTGTGAGCATTGTGTTCCGGGGTAAGCGAAAAGAGTTAAGTTCTCTACAGGAACACACAATACATCGGTATTTTGGATTACATCCATTCCGACGTTTGGGGTCCGTCGAGGTGCCCTCCAACGAGGTGCACGTTATATGTTGACTATTATCGACGACTACTCAAGAAAACTTTGGGTTTTCTTTTCGGGGCGTAAGAGTGATGTGTTTGCCACTTTCAAGGAGTGGAAAGTTATGATCGAAAAGCAGACGGGGAGGTCTGTGAAACGACTTCGTACAGACAATGGTCTTGAGTTCTGTTCCGACGAGTTTAATTCTCTATGCAAGGCTGAAGGGATTGTGAGACACCACACCGTTCGTCATACTCCACAGCAGAATGGTGTAGCCGAGAGGATGAACAGAACGTTGATGGAGAAGGTGCGTTGCATGCTTCTCAATCCTGGTCTACCGCAAAGTTTTTGGGTCAGAGCACTAATTTGGCTTGTCATCTTGTCAACCTATCTCCTTCTACTGCACTTGACAAGAAGACTGCACAAGAGGTATGGTCTGGTACTCTACCTAACTATTCTGATTTGAGGATTTTTGGTTGTCCCGCGTATATGCATGATGTGCAGGGAAAATTGGATCCTCGTTCGAAGAAGTGCATTTTTCTAGGCTATAAGCCTGGCGTGAAGGGTTACAAGCTTTGGTGTCCAGAACAAGGAAGGTTATAATCGGTCGAGATGTGATATTTGATGAAAGCTCGATGATACACGTTGCAAGCACCTAAAGACTCTTGCATTGATGCTCCGCAAGAATCCAGTTCACAAGTTGAGGTGGAGATCGAATCAAAATCCAGTTCACAAGAAGATTCGATTCCGGATCAAGAACCACCACACCGAAGCTCCACAAGATCTTGTATTGCAAAAGACAGAGGAAGACGTGTGATAAAGCGTCCTGAAAGATTGATTGAAACTAATTTGGTTGCTTTTGCTTTGAATGTAGCTGAGGAAGTTGAGTCTTGTGAGGAACCCTCCACATACAAGGAGGCAATTACTTGAAGGATTACGTAAAATGGATTGGCGCTATGCAAGAGGAGTTGGAATCGCTTCACAAGAATGGTACATGGGACCTAGTGAAGCTCCCTAAAGACAAGAAAGCGATTCATTTGCAAATGGGTATTCAAGAGAAAGGAAGGAACACCAGGAGTTGAAGATGTAAGATACAAGGCGCGATTGGTAGCTAAAGGCTACAGCCAAGTTCCCGGTGTAGACTTCAATGATATATTCTCCCCAGTGGTGAAGCATACTTCAATACGAGCTTTGCTTGGTATTGTTGCTATGCATGATTTGGAGCTGGAGCAGCTTGATGTGAAGACGGATTTACGCATGGAGATCTAGAAGAAGATATCTACATGCAACAGCCTGAGGGACACACAGTTGTAGGGAAGGAAGATCATGTATGCTTCTTGAAGAAATCTCTCTACGGTTTGAAGCAGTCACCAAGGCAATGGTATAAAAGGTTTGATCATTTCATGACGACTCATGCCTTTAAGCGAAGTGCTTTCGATAGTTGTGTCTACTACAGAGTTGGCGAAGATGGGTCATTTGTATATCTCCTATTATATGTTGATGACATGTTGATAGCGCCAACGGTCAAGAGGAGATCAAGAAAGTGAAGACCCAACTCAATCTTTGAGTTTGATATGAAGGATCTAGGAGCCGCAAAGAAGATCCTTGGTATGGAGATTATTCGCGACGAAAAAGCGTGTACATTATGCCTCGGTCGAAGGGTATATTGCAAAGATTCTCCATCGGTTCAACATGCGAAATGCAAAGCCGGTTAGTACTCCGTTAGCGGCTCATTTCAGATTTTCATCCGCTTTGTCACCCCAATCGGATGAGGAGGTTGACTACATGTCACGAGTACCATATGCTAGTCTTTGTTGGGTCACTCATGTATGCTTTATGGTATGTTCCCGTCCCGATTTAGCACATGCTGTGAGTGTTGTTAGCAGGTACCTCGCAAATCCTGGAAAAGAACACTGGAAAGGAGTTCAATGGATTTTTCGTTACTTGAGAGGTTCTAGCAACGTTTGTCTGAAGTTTGGCAAGACTCGTGATGGAGTTGTCGGATATGTAGATTCCGATTTTGCGGGTGATCTCGATAAAAGAAGATCTCTTACGGGCTATATCTTCAGACTTGGTGGTTGTGCTATTAGCCGGAAGTCTACTTTGCGAGCACCGGTTGCGTTATCCACTACGGAGGCGAGTATATGGCCATCACCGAAGCTTGTAAGGAAGCTATTTGGTTGAAAGGTTTGTTTGGGAACGAAGAAAGAATTGCAGGTTACGACCGTCTTTTGTGATAGTCAAAGTGCTATCTGTCTCACAAAAGATCAAATGTTTCATGAGAGGACTAAGCACATTGATGTGCGTTATCACTTTATACGTGAAGTTGTTGCTCGTGGTGATATTGTGGTGAGCAAAATTAGTACTCATGACAATCCTGCTGATATGATGACGAAGGTGGTTCCCTTTACTAAGTTCAAGCATTGCTTGAATTTAGTTAGCCTTACTCGGTGAGTTATGCCCTTAGGGGTTTTGTGGAGAAGGTGGAGTTTTTCCTATCATGGTTGGAGTTTGTTCGTTGTTGAGGGAGTTTTCGCCAAGGTGGAGATTTGTTAGAATATGGCTCAAAGTTGAAGAAGCCTCTTATCCCTTATCCCACATTGGAAAAAGAATGAAAGTTTCATTCTTTTTCCCTTATAAATAGGCTTCTCCCCTCTTGTTGTATCTTGCACCTCATAAAAGAGTATTTGGGTCTAGAAACTTATTCCGGAGACCCGATTTTGTATACTCCTCGTTTATAGTGAAATTTTCTTCCCTTCGCCCGTGGACGTAGGTCGATTGACCGAACCACGTAAATTCTCGGTGTTCTTATTTTAGTTATTTTCTTGTATTTCGTTTACTCGTATTTCTAACAGAAAGAAACTAAATGTTGGATTTTATTTGATTAATTGTTAAACTTCGTTCTTGACCTTTGATAAACTCCGCAGCCGTTACCGAAGTGCGCACTGAGTAAATTCTGCTCCTGTACAATAGTATGTGTTCACATCCGCAGTAGCTACTAAGTGCGCACTAATTGAGTTTAGATCCGCAGCTGCTACCGAAGTGTGTACTGAGTAAATCTTGCTCCTATGCAATAACCTGCAAACCACACATGAGAGTTCAATCACCCTAGGCTAACCATAGGTGACAGACAACACATAGTAGTTCCAGTGGAATTTGAACCCATGATCTATCGGTCTCGTACCACCCACTTTCACCGCTACGTCACCCCAAGAGAACTAAAAAACACATTTTTAAGCAACATAATATGGACTTCTATCGAATACATATTCATCTATGATTATGCTACCACGCTATTCATCTATCTCCTTTATATATGATCATGCTAGCACTCTCCCTCTGGAAGTGTATGTAGGTTAATAACTGGCCTCGAGCAACTTCACTTATCACCACTTTACTCGAATTAGAAATATAAAACAACATATCACAAATAAAGCATACGGGATAAACACAAAATTCAAAATTCTTACAAATCTTATGAAACCTAAAATTAACTTTGTTGATCCATTTATGTTCGTTTCGGCTGTAATTTGTTGGTATCGTGACTAAAATGATTAATTAAAGTCAGTTCTTTATAATACATTTGAATTCACACAAAGATTTTAGTAAAGCTTGTTTTTCAGTTGATTATCATATCCATAGAAACAATGCCACAAGTAATTTGATTAGAGAAGAAATGGAGCAATGTGAAAAGACATGTGAACAGTGGCGGATCCAGGATTCGATAGTGGGGTGGGCTGAAAAAAATATTTTGACACATTAATTTTTATATAAATTCATTAACTACAACATGTAGTGTGGTTGATATTTCGACTTTAGCATAATTGATTGATCTAAAGTTGATCTAGCATTCGATTCTCGTTATGATTGATTTAAAAATAATAAAAATAAAAAAACATTAGGGATGTGAAAAGGAAAAACAATAAGGAATAAGGTGAAAGAAAAAAAGTACCCATTTAATAATAATAATAATAATAATTTTTATACATATTATTGACTTCTCTTAGTAATTAATGAATTAATCTTAAAATCTGCACTGGGCTGGAGCCCAGCTAACCACTAAATCCGCCACTGCATGTGAAGTGTGAGAAGAGACATGAAAAAGATAAATAGCGGGTGAATCCAGGTATTCAATCAACCAGCATAACTCTTCCACAGCGTTACAGTTAAACCTCAATAATCTTGAAATTGAAAGAAAATAATCATTTAACGAGGTTATTATTTTATCGAACATTATTTTAGTGCAATAACCTATATTGAGATCGGAGAAAATTATCATCTAAACGAAATTATTACTCCATCGAATATTACTTTATCTATTTGCTCTCTCTAACAATATTTTAAGAATTTCTAATAATATTCCAAACACTTCCATACATATCTAAAAAATGTGTTTTGTTCAGTAAATTATTACTACTCCCGTCACTATTTTATATGTCCATTTGATTTTTCACACATATTAAGAAAAAAAATTAATAGATATAAAAATTTCTTTTTTTCATAATATTAAAATAAATATTGGTATTGAAATTTGACTAAAATAAAGTAAATTGCTAAAAGCTAAGTAACATATTATAAATATGTTATTAGAGAAATTGGATAAAATAGTATTTTTACATATTCTGACATTAATGAGACTTATTAAAGTTAGTATAAAACATTTAACTAACCATAAAAAAATAGGCAATAGGCATCTAATTTGTGACCAACGGAAAAAAAATTAGGCATATAAAATAATAAATTATGGGAGTACTATTTTTATAAATAGCTTGCAAATTATATGTCAGTTATAAACTTTATTTATAAAAAAAACAATTACATATCGTCGCTTAATCAGTAGATTAGCCAAGGAGATCGATCTCCAACTCCTGCACGAATAGAAGAGTCCATTACTGGACTAAGCCAAGGTAAGTTTGCGGCGCATGGATTCATGATTTTCTAGAAACAGTCTCGTCCCCTTCCGATTCTGTACATCCCAAATTGATAAGGTAATTCTTACATAATGAGCCGCAAGTAGGCGCGGATTACATGTTCGACGAAATGCCCGAATGATTCTTGCTTTGACTGCACTATCGATATCATGCGCCAAGTGTTTGTTTTAATGCCAATTTGTCATGTTTGTATCTGTTCAATTGGAAGTTTAAATTGATTGATTTTGGTTTGGGTAGGGAGAATAGCAGAAAATGGCGAGCTACCTTTGGCGGAAATACGCTGATTATGTGTACACCAAGTGGGAGAGGACGCTTCTGTGGGATATGATCGAACCGTACAAGCGACCAAGATCATTTACCCCCTTGATCACCATCTACGTCTGTGCTTTTTACACGGGGGTTGTTGGAGCCGCCATCACCGAGCAACTCTATAAGGTATAAACCCTAGCTGTTCATGTTCTGAAGCTTATCCAATTTTGCTTGACCGAACGAGTTATATTCGATTTTTAGGGTTATATATTACCCCATAAGAATTAATTCAAAAGTAAAAAGAACTACATTGATCCTAAAATGTTGAAATCGATCTTGATTATAGAACTGTATGAAGGATTTGAGATCTGATTGTGTCAAGGATAGTGATTTGTGTTTGCTGTTTATAATGTGTGTTTGAGGGGTAGAAAAAAGCACAAACGCAAAAGTAACAGCATTAACAGCTAGAGCAAGAACCATTTGATTCTGTAGCTATTTACGGCTGTTGAGAATTTAGAAGCAACGACGCGTTATGCGTGTGTTCATCTTGAGCTCTGTTATCTGCAATTTTATGAAGTTTTTTCATTGCTTTAGTTGAAACCTTGCATTCTGAAAGGTTTATCATTATGCTCTAGATAAGTAGTATCGAAAAAACAGTGATAGTATGAGATGCTTTATACTCAAAAGTACTTTGTTGAGTATAAGATGTTCCTCTCTAAACTGTGCTCAAGTGAGAGGATTCGAGTGGTATTGAGAAGGTTCGAGTTTGATATTCGTATCTCCCCTTCCCCCAACTCAGAAGAAAATTTGGAACAGAGGGCTCTAAAAAATATAATGTTTTACTGCTTTTGCTTTACATTGCAATTTTGCAGGAGAAATACTGGGACAAGCACCCTGGGCATGATGTTCCTTTAATGAAGCCAATGTTCTACAATGGGCCTTGGAGAGTTATGAGGGGCGACGTTCCTCCGTTCGTCAAGAATTAGTCATCGGTTACTACTTTTCTTCACTATATAGCATGTGTAGATGTCAAACATGATCCTATTTGGAGTTACTTGATAATAAACTCATGGATTGGCAGCATCATATGCTGAATCATGCCAACCATGTCATGGATTTATGTCTTCAAGAAACTGCTGGGATTCTTGTCATTTGCTAGCTAATAAGAATGATCTTCTTTTGATGATGATTCCCAACTTTGTTTGTTGTATGTTGCTCATTACACTGAGTCTGGAATTGTGACCACAATTAACTTCAGAAACCGATGTGGGACGGATCACATCTGCCCTTAATTTGAGTTGAGTTTGCATTGGATAAAAATCCCAGCTTGGAGTTCCAACTCAGAAAGCTAATCACTACATAAAAAGCAAGAAGTGAAGGCACATAAAATGAGTTTGAAAAAGTGGGCAAGATTGGAATTCCAACTCAGAAACCTCCCTTTGACATGTCCATCCAATCAAAAAGAAGCCAACATGTGCAAGTAAAGGGAATACCAGTATCTCCATCAACTAACATCAACCATAAACTCAAACCAACCGAGATATCTATTTTTAACACCATTTTACAGTTTCTGTCACATTAAACAGTAATCTCACTTTAATCCACAAACTCAAATTCACCCTAAAAAAATATTCCTCATATATTTCATTTCATGCTATTTTTACAACAATACTTATATATTTCTCAATATTACACATTAGACCCACAATAATTTCAATTAGCAATTATATATGTAATACCATTATCGTAATGTTTTTCTATTATCGAGTATGTATTTCATAATATTTTTCTATTATTGTGATTGTTTTTAATGTAATATTATATTTTATATTTCAATATTTTCCATTGTTAGTATAATTGTATTCTATAAATACCCTAATTATTTTTTATAATTATTACACATAATTAATACGTTAAAAACGTCGGCCTATTTTTTATAATTAACAACATGATCTATTGTTTAATAATCATTGCCATATAATTTTTTTCTATGTAATCGTCTAATTAATTTTCCCAACGGAATGTAAATTTCGATTTTTCAACAAAATATAGGACTTTAGAGTAATTTTGCAAAATTGAAAAAGTGAATTGGTGTTGTGAATAATAGACACCATTTATGAAGTAGGAGGAAAGAAAAAAATGACAAATCCTCATTTTAGTGTTGAAAATAGAGTTGAGTTGGTAATGATTTTTCTATTCCAAATACCGTTAATAGTGTGGGTTGGAGATGTTCAATCAGAAACATCAAAACAAAAGAATAAAGGAATGATAGAATTGCAGTTATTTATTGATCAATGTAAACTTGCAGGATCAATCTACACTTGCAAGATAATATATATTTCAGATCCTAACACAAACTAGACTTGGATCTTCTTAGGCACATTACCGGCCGATTGACAGTAGTAAACCCGAAAATCGCACTCCGGCGAAATGACCTTCAATAGCAGCCTTGATGTATCCTCCTGCCTTACCTTTGACGATTTGCTCTCAACCAGCGCCGCCGCCACAATCCTGTCATAATCGCCGCCGCCTCTGGCCACATACGCTACCAGTGCCGCCTGCACCGGCCCAAGACTAGGATTATACGCTGCGGATTCGACATACGAGCCTTTATAGATCTTCCCTTCGCAATCCATCAATGCTACTCCCGAGGGGCATCCACTGTAAGGAGCGTAAGCGTTGTTTGCTGCTTCGAGAGCCGCTTTTTGCAGGAGGGATTCATTATTTTTGTGATTTCCACAATTGCCGTTGCTGAATCCATTGGTGAGATTTGAGGAGTCGTTGTCTGTTTGTGGATCGTCTTGATTCAATAGATCCAATCCATTGTCGTGCGGTTCGAGCAGGAGCGGGGTTTCTTCGTCGAGCAAATCATGCGGACCGAACGGATTGGGGAGGAATTTCAGTAAGGACAAAAAATTGGGGGTTTTGTTTTCAGGCATTCCGATCCGGTCGTGATTTTGGACACAATTGGATTCGTCGGTGACGATGAGTTGCAGAGTGGAGGAGTGGCGGAGCTCCTGGTAGAACTGGCGGCAGTGGCCGCAGGGGGCGGCGGAGACGGCGACTGCGCGGAGGCCGGGGCAGCCGTGGACGGTGAGGTTGGTGAGGAGGAACTGCTCGGCGTGGACGGAGTGGTGGAGGGGAACGCCGGGGAATTCGAGATTGACGCCGACGAAGACGCGGTCGTCGGAGCCGAGGCCGACGGCGCCGACGTGGAAGTTGGAGATCGGGGGGCGGGCGAGGGACTGCGCGGAGTGGACGAGATGGGGGAGGAGGTCGAGCACGGAAGGGAGATTGAGAGATCCGGCGATGGATTTAGCCACCGAGGCTTCCATCACGAATTGCGTTACAGTGGCGCCATGCTGATCCATTCTATCTCTGTGTGTCAGAGAGAGAGAGAGAGAGAGAGAGAGATTGAGAGAATTTGAAATGGTGGTTAAGGGGAGTGGGAGGTGGTGGCGGAGGTGGAGTATTTATAGGTGGATGCGGTGGCTGGCCGTGATTCAAATTGCGTGTAAAATTTGGTGGCATTATTTTGAGTTTTGTTTAGTTCATGCATCACATGTTTTTATTTTTTTATGGGTCTTTTTCAATTTCTTTGAGTCAAAACAAATTGGAAATCTTGTTTTAATTTAATTACAGTTAGTAACAATTAATTAAAGATAAATCAAGTACATTGTTAAATAAACAAACCATTATTATTAAAGTAGATTAAGAAAATTAATTAAATTAAAGTAACATTAGTACACTAAGGACCATTTGGCTGTTTGGTTGAGTTTTTTTATTCCCTTTCCGTTCTCTAATTCATTGATTCTTTCATTTCGCCCACTTCTCATTGCCTTCTCTCAACTTGGTATTTGCGTATTTGGATTCTCTTTCCTCCCTCTTTCCGCATTTATTTTTATATATACTTTCTCCGTCCTATAAATAATGTTAATATTTCTTTTCCGGGGCATCCCACAAATAATGTTCAATTTCCTTAAAAAAAAAATTACACACAACCATTCACTTATTTTTAAGAGGCACCACCATTTTTACTCATGATCTACCACTTTCCTTAAATTCAGTGTCGGAAAGATAAGGAACATTATTTGTGGAACGGAGAAAGTATATAACTAATTCACTTTTTTGAACCAAAAATCCCCCCCCCCCCAAAAAAAAACAATTAAATGCTATGAGATTTTGTAATTGTTAACTATCCCCAATAAAATATTAGATCATCCTGTGGTTTATATCTTCTATTAAATTCCTGACAATTAAATATAAATACGATGTAGCAGTTTCGAATTTTTCTCATCACATATAGAAGATTAATACTCATATAAGATACCAATCAAAGTTACGAATTTTGATTGATAATTATTATGAACACCCTTCGTATTTAGGGAAAAATTATTGCAAATGTTTAACAATAAAATGCGCTAGATGAAGCTTAACTCCTTGTAATTTTGATTAGATGAAATTACCCTCCTTATACTTTAAAAAAGTGCAATAGACCTCTTTATAGTTTTTATTTTGTTGCATACTGCCCCTATGTGTATTTTATCTGTTTTTTGACTTATACTGAAACACACTAAACATATAATCATATGTTAAGATAATATATATCATAAATATTAAGATTAAATCAGTTAAACCACAAGGGAATTTAATTCGTGTAGTGGAGGGAGTGGATTGCACATCTTTACAAAACATAAGAGGCTTAGTGCACCTACATGAAATCATTGAGAGATAATTTACACCTGCGTGAAATCGTAAATAAATAAATTACACCTCTTTATAAATCACAAAAAGTCTCGATGTAGTAAGGGGTTAGATTCCGTATCTTAGCTGGAAATCTGGAACCATAAATTTACATTATCTTATTGTTGGAAGTGTGTGCTTCTCAACTACACGTACACTATTTTCAACTCATTATACTTTCTCCTACAATAAATTAAAATTGATTTCACTGCTCTCTCTCTCTCTCTAAATTTTTCACGATAAAGATGTATCAATCAGTAGGTACATAATGGTAGCACAAGATTGGCGATTAAATTATTGAATAATTACAAAGTCCATGAGAAAAGAGGGAGTCCTCATGACTTATTTTCATGCCCATCAAGGGTGTAGTATTATTAATAATTTGGCACAAAAATAAATAAATTGTGAAGTCAATTTCCTCCTATACGAACAAAACAAGGGCCTTACAAATGTGTACCTAATTTCGTCACAACTTATAATTTTATAATATTTTGTGTTTTAACAACTTCGATTGTACAAAAGACACCCTAAGAGTCCATCTTTGAACCGATAGAAAACATTACTACTCCCTCCGTCTCATAGAAAATGTCTAATTTCTATGAGCCACGAAAATTAAGAAAATTAGATTGTATGGTGTATATTGTTTGACCTTTTGACTTGTTAATTTTGGTCTACATATTGTTTGTTTTTTTAAGAAACAAGACATTTTTTATGAGACGACTCGAAAAGGAAATCAAGACACTTTTTTATGGGACGGAAGGAGTATTTTATTATTTTTGTGCATCCCAAAAGTCTCTAGAATTACAGACATTGTAATTTGTACGTCTGCTGGAAGATTCTCAATCTTGCATCCTAGCTATAATTTTTTAGTTGTAAATCTTTTTCTATTAGCTAATCTAGCCTAAAAATGGAACCTTCAATGAAGCTTGCATGGAAGATATAAAAGAATATGTAAATATTACTATGACATACTAATAATTAAGCCATGTTTTGGGTACTTATAATGAGTGATAATACTCAAGTAAAATTATAAAAAAGTGTGGATTGTATTTCAATTTCGATGCACCTAATTCTACATTTCGAGTCCTATCTTCTTTTATTCATAATTTTGAATCCGTCCCTACTAACATCCTTCGAGTTTGGAATGATGGGTTGAGATGATGGATGATGCATCAAAGAGGTTTAAAAAGTAGGTTTGTATCAATTCCAAATATAGTTGGTGCAAGCTTGCAAGCATAACAACGCATTTTATATTTGTAGCTTTCATCATTTAACTATCAACACGCTTTATTAATGTTTTATTGATTCTTAAACCTAATAATTAGTCTATCTAATAATTATTTTTATAACTTGGCTCAACGAATTTGGATAGACACGTGAAAATGGACAATCATTTTTTACAAGTCCATACACGACTTATAATCGACACCTAGTTATCTTCATACCGTAAAAATTGATTATAAATACAAATATTATTTTAATTATACATATTTTCCCTTGACGTAAAAAAAAAAATTAGATCCATGACAAAATGAAAATAATGACTTCAATGTATATATCCAATAATAAATAATTTGGGCCATGATCCGGCGCAAAAGCCCATTACACCCATGTTTACAAGTGAAAGATAAGGTAGCCACGTAAATTGTACTTGCATCAACCACCAAATTCTCTAGGAGTCCAGAATAAATTTTATTATTATTTAATAAAAAAAACTCTATCTGCTACTAGTAAAATTTACAATAACTACCTAATTCACTTATGGTTTAATATGGAGTAGAATCTTCCATATTTATTTTGTATTTTGTGAGGGATGATGAAATCCGTCAGTTAAAAAAAAGAAAAAAAGGGATTGTTACGCTTTTTTTAGATGATGAGAGTAACACGCAGTCGATACCGAAATACGCACTGGATAAACCCCACTCCTGTGCTCTAGCCAGCAAATAACAAATTGTTGCGTTTTTTCCTCTTAGTGAGAAAGTATTCATTCTTCAGCATAGTTCCTTTCTCAAAATTAAAATAATTTATGCGCATGAAATAGGATCAGTACGCATCAACAAAATAGCTCGGATAATCATATATGATGGACATACACATGGACGAATTTATGTTACTGCCATCCCTTGTTTTTTGCCTTATTTTTTTAAAAAAAATCCCTAATATGTACTTAATTATCCTATTAAATTATATAATATCTATATATCTTAATATGTATACACAATAAAATTCCATATGAAATTTGTATTATATTTGATTCAACTCATTTTTTTTTATCATAACATCTTATAAAACTTTTATATCTATAGCATGTCTTTTCTCAAATGCTAAATACAAATTCCATATTAAACAAACGACAAACTCTTGCTAAACTATATAATAGCCTATTTTCTTTAAATATGTATATGACTATGTTTTCCACCCTTACATGTTCCCTTAGTTCTCATTTTCTAAGCCAAAACCTACAACTTGTAATTTTTTATTTTTGGTACAAACTAATAAATTAGTAAGTAAATTGAAAACATGAATTCATACCCTCCCTTATCGAAAATCCAGTCCGCGAACATATATTCATTATCCCAAAAGTCCATACACAAAATTATGCATAATTGAAGTACCGTTCGATTAGAATTTCTCCATAAGATACTCAAGTATCATGTAGAGAGAGAGTCAGACCTATGCAAATATTAGTTGTTCCAGGAATTTTTTAATTTCATTTAATACAATTTGTAGTACAAGAAATGAAATAAAATAAAGCGGCTCATTTAAATAGTGCTAAAACTACGAGCGTGGCGCTTAACGAGCTAAGAAGATAAATAGAGAAAATGGCAAAAGGATTGGGCGTCATCAATCTGCGGCATACGCTGCCTCATTTAGTTGGAGCTAATCCTTGTCCGTCTGCTGTTCCTTCTGCTGCTCTGCCTCCAATTTCAAGGAGAGTTGCTGCTTACAGAGCGCCTCGCAGGGCCGTTTTAGGCGTCGGATTCTCGTTTTTGTCGCAATTTATCAGTATGGCTGCTCCCAGTCTCGGCGCCAAATCCTTCGTCGCTTCCGCCAGACAAACGGGGACCGTCGAGAAGGTTAGTGTTGTGTGGGAGTTGCATGTAATTGTTTATTATCCATTAGCAATTGTTATTATTTGAGGATGATTAAGATTTGTTGTTTTTAGTTTCATAAAATTTTCCCCAAATTTACCGATAATTAATCAAGTGCTGTTCTCCCGGCCGTTTTGTTGCTCGTCTCTCGTAAATACTGCCATTACTTACTCACATTCAAATGCTTCATACGTGAAATTAGGTCCTCCAGATCTTTTAGTTTGACGATTACCCCAAAATCGTATTGCTTTTTGGATTAATTGCCGCCGACAGTTGATCGAGTTTCGCCAGAAACTGATTTTCTGCTTGTTCTGAGCAGAGCGTCGGTTAAAATTAATTATGATCTTCAGAACGTGTTCTTCACATCACACTGAATTGGGGGAATAAGGAGATAAGGGTGCGGTAGGGGAAAATATGACCGATTTTAATTTCAATTAGAATTCATTTTTTTTTTTTTAAATATTTATTGACTGTAGGGTTCTGCAATCTGCACTAACTACTTATAAAGATTTTTTTTTTGTTGAATTATGAAGATGCATTAATTCAGAATGTAATACTTCATATCAAAACCTTTTTTAAATATAAAACAGAATGTAATACTTTAATGCTTCATGACTATAAAAAATTTTAAACCTTTTTTGAAGTATATATAGAGTACTATTTATTCTTGTATAGAAATATCATGCAATAACTTCGAAGTATTACTAAACTCTATATAAATGTTCATTAATGGTGAGAAAAAAGTAATGCTATCCATATGATGAGATTGATCATTCTTTGTGTACCCATGTATATGGACTTTATCATTCGGAAACTGCATCACAACAAAATTATATATGTATTTTATAATTTAATGATAGAAGTTTTGATCTTATATGCACTTGAATGTATTATTGTGTCTTTGGCAAAACTTGATGTCGCGTTTATAATCCTTTCATCTATCCTGCTTCTGATCATAAGGTTTTGGAGAACGTGGATTGGCCAGAGCAATTTCCCTTCAAGGATGAAGATTTCCAGCGCTTTGATGAGTAAGAGGAGACAAACAGTCTAACTTACATCTCGAGAATTTCTAAATCAATGTTTTTTTTCTTTCAAGAATTCTGATCAATGTTGAGATGTACTGTTTTACACACTCCCACTTAAGGCATTAACGAAAGTTGTTTTGACATGGACACGACTACAGGTCACCAGATACATTGTTCTACGAGTCTCCACGTTTTGTGACTCATATTGATGATGCAGCCATTGCTGCACTGACTAAATATTACTCGGAGGTCTTACCTCCAAGTAATACTCCCGGGGTTGCTATTCTCGACATGTGTAGCAGCTGGGTGAGTTGCATGTTTACCTTTATATTGATGAATTTGTTTACCTTGACATTAACATGATTCTTATGGTTTGTCTAGGTCAGTCATTATCCTAAAGGATATAAGCAACCAAGGATATCAGGAATGGGTTTAAATGAAGAAGAGCTAAAGAGAAATCCAGTAAGATCTTCATTTATCTTTTTTCTGTTGGTTATTAATAATGTCATGTGCAAACTGTTCAGCACAATGCTGAGATACTCGTTTTAGTTGCTGCTAACGTTACTCCAGTGGACGTGAAGATGCATAATCTTGATATATATGAAGTTGTTAGAACATTCTGGCCTTTAAATTCTTGCTTCATTGAAATATTGCACTTATTTCTTGTACTGAAAAATTCATGTGTTCCAACTATGTATTTGCAGGTTTTTACAGATTATATTGTGCAAGACTTAAATGTTGATCCTAAACTCCCATATGAAGATAACACCTTTGATGTCATTACAAATGTGGTATGCTCATCTATCTCCAGATCTGTCCATACTCAAGTTTGAGGCTTATATATGAGTCGGTATTTATGTTTTCTACTGTTTCCAACCCGACTTGTCCTAAAAAAGTGTAGTGGTAGTTAGTCAGAGAAGAATCAGTAAACTTAATGAACATAATCACCAGAACTGCTCGTCTTAATATTGCAAAAAGTTGAATCCTCTTATAACCTTGAATAAGAACAATTGTAACTTTCATGTCGCCTTCAGACATTTTCTTCTAATGAGAGCCCTATTTGGTATAGATTTATCAAAAATCAAAAGCCATAAGACAAAGTTGAAGTACTCAACCTCAGAGCAAAACTATTATTTTTTTATGGATTGATTGCATTTATAGGATGTTAGAGATATTTGTTCCTGTAGTATCTGCAGAATGAAGATTTTCTAAATTAATGTCAATCAATCTGTGTTGAACTATTTGACGAGATTGAGTAAATGATATTTTATCAATTGAAAAAGAATAGTCCAAGTTGTCATGTGAAGCATGCTAGACGTCAACCTCTCTCACTATATCAAGAGTTAACTAGCAAAGTAAAGACAACTTGGTGTAGAAATCAAGACTGCATGAATTGAGATTTCCATACATAATAGGTGTTCGATATCAGGTCATGTACCGGATATGTACTGTTGCATAGTATCTTTCTATTTTTTGAAACTTTTTATAAATTTTGACCTGTTCTGAAGGCACTTGTGTGTCATCTGATTTGTATCCTTTTTTAACGGATTAATCGTTTCTCAGGTTAGTGTGGACTACCTAGCAAAGCCTATTGACATTTTCAAGGAGATGGCACGGATCCTCAAGCCAGGTGGACTTGCTGTTATGAGGTGATACTAACTCTACTTGGTGCAAGTAACATATTTACATGCATGATACATAGATTTGTACTAGCAATCTCCTCAAAAATCTTCTACGGTTTACGGGTTTTGGTATTTGTAGCAGTTTTAGATTGTTGATTATGTAGTCTATTTTTGTGGTCTTTCCTGAACCTCCACTGATTTTGTGGGTTTTGAATGTAAGCTTCTCTAATCGCTGCTTCTGGACAAAGGCCATCTCGATTTGGACATCAACAGGAGATGCAGATCACGTTATGATAGTGGGAGCATATTTCCATTATGCTGGAGGGTTTGAGCCTCCAAAGGTAAAAAAAATCGACATCTAGACTTTGTGTTTTCGACTTCATACAATTGCAAGACTTCCCAATGCCAACTCTTACTTGAAATATCATTTTCCCTTCTTTGCAAACCGAACCGTAATGTATCATCACCAATAGTGATTTTTCGTTCAATTCAACTCGTTTCATGCTTGTTTTGGTCCTAATTAAGCCATATGCTGTTAAGATTCGTGATATTCGTTTTCTTAAATCTTTTAGGCTGTAGATATATCACCGAACCCTGGTCGCACCGATCCTATGTACGTCGTCTACTCGAGAAAATTAGCAGCCTGAGCTACACATCTTTCTCTCTGTTATTGGTGAGCTCTTGATTCAGTCATTTCTGCTGAATTTGAATTGTAGTCTTGTAAGTCCAAGAATTCATGTGTGATAATTTGTTTTTTTTATGAGTTTTTTTAGATAGTATATACATGTAATGCTTCTATGATCTAAACGAAGAACGAAGTACCATTTGAGTTGAGTTACCATTCTGTTCCAACTTCTGATACTCCTAATATTATTCATTTTGTATATTTCTTATATTTTTTTTAAAAAAAAATTCGCCTTTTTGTCAGTTAACTGACCTCATGATTTGTAAAGAAGATGACCCATTACGACTTGATATTTGGTTAACTTGTAGATATACGTTGGTGGGTTAGACAATTACATGTATCAAGTGAATATAGACAATTCAATTCTGAATTAAATTGCAACTAGTATGTCAGTAAATTAATGCTGTAATAAAACGCATAAAAGGGTAGTAGGTGTATATTTCTTTCCTAAAATAGCAAGAAATACTCTTAAACAAAAAATGAAATGATTTCTCCTATTTATTACTCATCCCCACATTATTATGCTATTTTTATCCAAAAATCTATTTTTTACAAGATTTTCATTCTCATTCTGAACTCAGAAATTTATAATTTTTAACTTTTTGAAAGCTTTAGATTATTTTTTAAAATGCACTAGGAAAAAAGAAAATAGAAAAAAATCAATTGTCTAAATTATGCTTTGTAAAAATTTGAATTAATTTTTATTTCTTCCACCAACCACTCTTCGAAAATTATATCTATTTCTTAATATAATTAAAACTCATAAAATACACACTTAAATAAAAATTTCTTAATTTTCGTGTCAAAATCAAAAGGGACAGTAATAGCAGGAGGAAGTACTAATTTTCAAAATATTACTCTTAAATATTTTACACAAAATCATCATTATTCAAGATCGCATAATTGAGTTTATATTAAACCAATTGGGGCTACAAATACAATTAAGCAAAATTATGGTATCGACAAAATGAAACGGAGTCTTTTCCACAAGTTATTATTCTATTAGTTGCTAGTAGATAATGAATGAGCAAATGAATTCTGAATTAGTCGATTTCATAAGTTTAAATTCCACCAAAATCTCTCACAATTAAGATCCCATTCTCTCTCCAAAAATGAAGCACACTAACGACAACTACAAGAGGGTTTAAGAGCCTACTTCTAGTTTTCTCTTCAATCCAACTCCCCAAAAAATTGAGGTTTACCTATTTCATTCTTTTACGGATCTCTGGATCCAAATTTTGTTGAAAAGATGAGAGCTTCTGCAATGGCTCTGATCCGGAGAGGAATTGGAGGTGATTTCGGTTCTCTCACCCGTCCATTTTATCGCTTCCGTACTGATTTACGCAGCCCAGGTACGAGAAATTTCTCATGTCTACTCAGAATCGATTTCAATGGTGTAAAAGACATGAAATTTGCTAGTTTTTTGTTTCGTGAAATGATGAGGGTGAGGCCTCCGCCCTCTGTTTTTTTATTCGCCAAGCTGCTCGATGTTGTTGTGAAGATGGAACAATACACTGCTGCCCTATCTATGTTCGACGAAATGCGTCAATCGGATCTACCTATAATAGATGTGTGCACGATGACTATCACCATTAACTGCTATTGCCTTTTGAATCGGGTGGATTTGGGTTTTGCTATATTGGGCTGCTCCTTCAAGCTTGGCTACGAACCAGATGCCACGACTTTTACAACTCTCGTAAGAGGGCTATGTTTAGATGGTAAGTTGATTGAGGCAGAAAACTTGTTTCATAATCTGTTAGTTAATAGTCCTTCTTTGACGAATGAAGTAATGCTCAACACTCTGATTAATGGGCTGTGCAAAGGGGGTCACACGAGCAGAGCTTGCGATTTGCTTGAGATTTTGCAAACCACAAGCTTCAAACCTGGTGCTGATGCTTATAGTATGACAATTGATGGATTGTGTAAGTATGGATTGGTCGAAGATGCTCTCCAGCTCCTTCGCAGAATGGTTGATAAGAACCTTCACCCTGATATCGTCATGTATACTTCAATCATCCGTGGCTTATCTGATATCGGTAGATGGAAGGATGCTATAGACTTATTGGATGAGATGTTCTATCAAAAGTTGTTTCCAGACAAGTACACTTTTACTGTATTGATCAATGCGCTATGCAAGGAACGGAAGGTGAAGGAGGCGAGTCATGTTGTGGAACTCATGATACAGCACGGCATAATTCCCGATATTGTCACTTATAGTGCATTGATCAATGGGTACTGCCTGCAAGGGGAAATGGATAAAGCAAAAGAATTATTTGATTCCATTGTGCATGAGGGTCTTAAGCCAAACATAATAACCTACACTAGTTTGATCAGGGGATATTCTAAACAAGCAAAGGTGGAAGAAGCTTGGTGCATTTTCAGGGAAATTCCTCTTAAAGGTTTACAATATACATCACATACATATGGTACCATGATTCATGGGTTATTTGATAATGGAAGATTTAGCGAAGGTTGGAAGCTTTTCAATGATATGGAAGCTGAGCAAGTACGGCCTAGTGTATTTACTTATAACATTTTGTTAGATGGCTTGATCAAGTCTCATCAGATTGATAAGGCGTTTTCATTCTTACGCAAGATGGAAGATAGAGGAGTTATTCCTAACATAATCACATATAACATTCTAGCCAAAGGTATGTGTGCAGAAGGAAGAGTAGATGCGGCAAGAGATATACTTAATTTGCTTCCTTCAAAAGGTTTGAAACCAAATGCTCTCATGTATACCACGATTATTGCCTCACTTGCTCAAGAGGGATTAATTGAGGAGGCAGAATGTTTGCTCAAGGAAATGGTGGAGAATGGTTTTACACCTAGTAAAACTACTTACAATACAATAGCTTATGCAAGGAAAAACAAGCTTTAGCAGTTAATGTCGTTCTTGGAGGACATGGTCTACTGTTTTAGTGCTTCTAGATCAGATCCAACCACAGAAGAAAATAATTTTGACGAAATGAAAAAAAAAATCATAACTTGGATCGTACATTGGTCATCTACGGTTCAAATTGGTTGCAGACTGCTTTGCTTTCAAGGATGGTGTTACATTTGTAGCAGGAAAAGAACGGGGAGAGTGAAAAGAAGGTCAGTGAAGGAGATGTGAAGGAGTTAACGTGGGTGAATCAAGCTTTGACATTTCAAGAACAATGCTGAGATTGAGGATGGCTTAGGCAAAGGATAATATCTAGAACTTCTATCTGAGGCTTTTCAAATCACTTTAGTTGCACAACATGAAAAATTAGATGCAAACTCAAAACTTATCTCCAAAATTATTTAATTGATATTGTATCAATCAAGAAGCTATGTACATCTGTTTATACTTATTTTTGCAATAGATAGTAATACACATAGATTTTCTTGTATTTATGTCATTGATACTATATAACTCTTTATATTGAATTTAACTCGAAACTTATTTCCAATATGTATCTCTTTTTTCCATAGATGAGGGCATGTTCTTGAATTCGATTATCAGTGGTTGATGGCTTTGTTCTAATTTTTTGCTTCTGACGTATAAGGTTTTGGAGAATGTGGAATGGCCAGAGCAATTCCCTTTCAAGGAAAAGGATTTCCAGCGTTCTGATGAGTACGTTTATTACTCATCATAACTGGGTGAGTTACATGTTTACCTTTCTTTGTATTGATTGCTCTTGCCTAATGAAATTTTTTTACTTTGGTATTAACATGATTCTTATGGTTTGTCTAGGTTATTCATTATCCTAAAGGATATAAGCAATCAAGGGGTATCACGAATGGGGTTTAAATGAAGAAGAGCTCAAGAGAAATCCAGTAAGATTTTTATTTATCTCTTATATTTGTCATTTAATAGTAAATTCTCAATGTGATGCGCCCAATGTGCAACACAATGTTGATTTACTTGTTTTCATTGCTGCTAACACTATTCCAATGGACATGGCCATGCATATAATCTTGGTACATGCTGTTGAGAACATTCTGAAATGCTTCACGGATTGAAGAATTCATGTGTTCCTCCAACTGATGTATTTGCAGGTTTTTAAGGATTATGTTTTGCAAGATTTAAATACTGATCCAAATTCCCCGTATGAAGATGACACCTTCAATTTTATTACAAATGTGGAGTGTTCATCTATTTTGCAATATCTTAGGTTATTACAAAATTGGTCGGCGCTTCTGTGGCTGTGATTTGAATCCTGCTTGAACGGATTAATTATGCCTCAGGTTAGCGTGGACTACCTAACAAAGCCTATAGACATTTTCAAGGAGATGGCACGGATCCTCAAGCTGGGTGAACTTGCTATTTAAGGTGATATATACTAACTCTATTTGATGCAAGTAAAACATGTACATAGTGTTACTGGTGAGCTCTTGATTCAATTATTTCTGCTCAACTTGAATTGCATTCTGGGAAGTCCAAGAATTCATGTGGCATGTGACAGTTTGTTTTGAAATCTGAATGCTCTATGATTGAATATTATAATTAAACTAACTGTTTCTGTATGAAGTTTTTTGGGTTGTTACATGCATGTCTCTAAGGGCTAAATGAACTTCTAATATTGAGAGCAAATTCTATGATTCAACTTGGGAACTTTTTGAGAAATTCCAGCTAGCAGTAAGTGACATAATTCTATGCATGTTTACTCCATCACTTCCATTACTTGCTTGGCCTTGAACAATTTAGTGTGGTAAGATAATAAATTAATCTACATTGGTAACACAAAAAAGGAAGGGTTAATGCATGGGAAGGCATGCATGTAAGAATTGGTCGGTTATGTCGGTTGTTTGTGTCTAGGAATATTGCTTAGTTATATGCATCGATGCAGGCTTCATAACGCATTGGAAGAAACATTACAACTTGCTACCTGAAAAACACATTGAATATCAGTATATCACGTTGAACATAACACAAACGCAATTCTTTTTCTTTTTTTGTGAGAAAAATTCGCAGTCGTTACTTAATATGCATAATGAGTAAACTTATTCCGACCTACAAATAGGGACATATTCAGAATTTATAATGAGGGGGTTGAAATCTAATGGATGTTCATAACTCTAATGGCTGTTTGTAACAGTATAACTTTAAGAAATGAGACAACAAATGCTTCGAGCCTCATTCAACGCAAAGGGGCTAGGGGCGATTGACGGCGGCGCCACACATAGTTGGAAAGAAAACTAGTGGTGGAGGCTGCCCTCCCGCCCCCCACCTAGCTCCATCATTGGAGGAACAAAATACTTCTTTCGTTCCATAGAAAATGTCTTATTTTTATTTTTGGTTTGTCCCATAAAAAGTGTTTTGCTTCTAAAAAAAAGAGAAAAATTTGTGGACCAAAATTGACAACCTAAAAGTCAAACACAATACAAATTTCTTAATCTCTGTGTTCTATAGAAATAAAATATTTTCTATGAGATGGAGGGAATAGTAAATTTTCAAACTTACATATAAAATTTAAAATGAATATACATTCTTTTTTGTCTTGAGGGGATTGGTCCATACTCTAAATTCGTCAATAGCAAACGGCTTTGAATTCCGTGAAAGAATATATACAAAGCCACATAGAAACAAACAAGCACTAAACTGACACCCAAAAAGGTGGCGCAACACCACATTCCGAACCCATAATTTACGCTCGAAAGACAGCAGAAATAATTCCAATCAAGCCCATCCTTGTTTGTACTTGCGGAAGAGCTCCTCCGTCTGAGCGTTCTTGTAGGCGCTGCAGGCAACCAGATACACCACGATCAGAACCATCACCGTGACGATCAGTATCACGTTCGCCTTCCTCCACTCCGCCCTCAAGTTCCCCAGCAGCCCCGCCTTGCAAGACTCGCAGTTGTAGCAAAGCTGCGTCACCTCGTTGCTCCACATCGCGCAGTCCGCGTCCGCCCCCACGTTCGGTGCCCCGTTCCACGTGGTGGGCCCCGAATACTGGTACCCGCATATCATTGGAGGTTTGCAGCATCCAGACTGTGAAACCAAGTTCAAGTAGTAAAGATTAATCCAAAATCTTCAACATTATTATTATGTAAACTCCGCTCCTTGTGCAATAGTAGGATTTGAACCCAGGACCTATCGGTTCCGGGCCAACCCACATTCACCAACTTTGCCATCCCAAGGGGACATTATGCCTCTAATTTGATATTACTTGTTTATGTGCAAAGAGAAATTGTGGTTCAATCATGAAGGGTGATATAGGGAATCCATAATCCTTTACTAGTGGACTAATCAACCCGGATGATACAAAAATAGTACTCCCTCCGTCCCATTTAACATGACACGTTAGAATTAAGAAAGTAGATAATAAAGTATGAAAGATGGATAAATGATAAAATAAGAGAGAGAAGATAAATGAATTTTTGAGAGAATAAATGATAAAGTAGGATAGATAAATGAAAAAGTAGGAGAGAGAAATAAAAAATAAGATATAATTTAGTACTCCCTCCGTCCCGAATATATATGTCTATTTGTTTTTTCACACATATTAAGAAAATATTTAATGATATAAAAATTAGATTAATGATATAATTGTATTTGTTATTAGAAAAGTTGAATAAAGTAGTATTTTTCTATATTATCACATTAATTAGAAGTATTAAGTTAGTAAAAGATTTAGTTAAAACACAAAAAATTGTTAATAGGCATTTAAATTTAGAATAGACGGAAAATAAAAGTAGGCATATATATTTGGGACAGAGGCAGTAATATTTTTAAAAGTTATTTCCTTTTAAAGAAACTTGTCATTTTAAGTGGAACGTTTCGAAAAGGAAAACATATCATGTTAAATGGGATAGAGAAAGTAATGATTTTGCAGGTGCCACAAACTATTCACATAAATAGTACTTTCTCTATCCCGTTAATACCTTCTTGTGTTTTTGATTAGGGTGTTTTACTAATAATATTCTATTTCTCGAAAAGTCATATAAAGTTAAATAAGCCAACATCATTTATATATGAAAGTCAAGCTTCTTAATCATAATGTCGAAAAAAACAAGATGATATTACCGAGATGGAGGGAGTATGATATAATTTGGGATAAAGAAACATGTATGATCCCATCATTAGGTAAATATCTAGAGAGCGATTAATGGGGGTAGGGTCAGATGGGGTTTTATTCAAAATTAAATCATGATGAAGCCTTTATGACAAATTTGAACTCTGCTCCCAATAAAACTTTGTTTGTGGGGTCCACATGGATGCCATTATGCATCTTTTGATTGGTCACGTTCTCTTGCAGTGATTTTCAATCCAACATTCAAGAAAAACCAACTTCTGGCAGATCAGTCCCAGAAATCAAGCACAGTAAAATAAATCAACCTTAAAATCTGTAAGATTTTATGATGGGATGAGATCATTTGAATATGCAGTTAATTAATAACCTTATTATCATGAATAATAGTAAAAGAATATTAATTCATTTAACACCGCGTTTGGACGAAACCAGAAAAGAAAAAAAAGGCAAATATTCCGTAATTAATTAATAAAGCGAACACTTTGAATTACCTGAATAGGAGAGAGATGCGCGGCGAAGAAATCCGCAGCCGACATATACTTGCGGGCGAGCTTAGGGCAAATTTGGGATTCCGCCAAACAAGCCCTAATTCCTCCCCAATTGTCGTCGCTGGTGATGTGATCCCTCAGCCACGACGAGAATCCGTCGATTCGGTACTCCCGGAAGGCCATGCCGGGCGGGGTGTAGGCGCCGCCGTGGCGCGTGACGACGAAGGCGAGGACGAGGAGGACGAGGAGGAGGACGATGAGCATGAACATGCAGACGAGGTAGAGGCCGAGGAGGCCCTCCTTCTTCCAGTAGGCGCCGACGAAGCCGGTGATGGTGACGAGGAGGAATGCCAGGCCGAGGAAGACGAGCGGCCACCGGAGCCACCGGATGCACTCGTTGTCGGGCTTGGAGGCCAGCCAGATGCCGGCGGATATGATGGGGATGGAGCACATCAGAGCGATGAAGTTGAGGAACGCGGTCACGTTGTTGCTCACCGCCATGGATGACGTCAGCAGTTGAGGGTTTTAGTGTGTAAGAGGCGGTTGTGGAGGATGCTCAGTTGGAGGAATGTTCGGACAAGTGTAGAGAGAGAGAGAGAGAGAGAGAGAGAGAGAGAGTATTGAGGGAAAGTAAGGAGGTTTAGTCAAAGCTTTAAGTACAAAAATGAGAAGAAATCTCGAGTGATTGGAATATAATTAGATAT
The DNA here is from genome assembly GCA_028984105.1 of Lavandula angustifolia. Lineage (NCBI taxonomy): Eukaryota > Viridiplantae > Streptophyta > Magnoliopsida > Lamiales > Lamiaceae > Lavandula > Lavandula angustifolia. The sequence continues at coordinate 17,305,496 of CM054815.1, read as the reverse complement.
GACGTGGCAGGGGAGCATCCACGTGTCAAGCCTCTATTTATAGGACTCCCGCTTACCGACTTAATAATTGACTTTTATAGTCCCCTTGATAGCGCGGTGAAGGTGGGTGGCCCGGAACAGATAGACCATTGGTTCAAATCACACTGGAACCGCTTTATGTTGTCTGTCACCTATGGTTAGTTTAGGGTGGTTAAATTCTCCTGTGTGATTTGCAGGCTATTGTGTTCTCTGTCACCTATGATTAGTTTAGGATGATTGAACTCTTCTGTGTGGTTTGCAGACTATTGCACAGGAGCGGAGTTTACCCAGTGCGCACTTCGCTAGCGGGTTACGGGTTACCCTCGTCATCCAAAAAAAATAACTGACTTTTACATGCCATAAACTCTTTAAATAGATCCAAGATCAAATTAAAAAACCAGAATCTATAATTTCGGGAGAAAGAAGGGACGAGTTCTATAATTTTGAAAGAAAAATCTAATAAATTTTTTTTTATCGAGAAAAAAAATCTGAGTTCATAATTGGGGAGAAGGGGCGAGGGCGCCACCTACTACATTACATAGTAATAGTTAGATAATGAGAGAAACAAAAGGGTAGATCTAGAATTTAGAATTAAAGAGATTAAGAGTGTGAAACGTATAATTTTGTAGGTGTAAATAAGCAATTTAATGATGATAACATAAAAAAAAATGAATAAAATTTGCAAATACACTAATACTCCCTCCGTCCCATTTATAATGACTCTTTGGCCTTCCAGCACGAGAATTAAGAAAATAAAGTAAGTGATAAAGTAAGAGAGAGAAAATGAGTGAGATGATGAGAGAGTGAATAATAAAGTAGGTCAGAAAAATAATAAAATATAAGAGAATCTAATATTTTTTTTATTTATTTAGAAAATGACCATTTCAAATGGGACAAACCGAAAATGAAAAATGATCATTATCAATAAGATGGAGGGAATATATAATTTGGAGTGGGTGATCTCAAGCACGACCCTAAATCTGCCTATAATTAATGGTATTATTAACAATTAAAAGACCATGAGATAATGGATTAGCTAGTGCGTGTTAAACCATAATGACTATTGGTTCAATAATGTGGGAATAATTATAAGGATCCTGAAAAGCTAAAATATGGCTGAAACACTATTACAGAATCTGATTCTTGCAGAAACAAATTCCCTAATGAATGAATAGAAGATAAGGTTATAAAGGGTGTAATAATAAATTAATAATAGTAATACATTGAAACCAAAGAAAATTACTTTTTTTTATGAGGAACCATGCGTACATGGTAAACCTCGCTCTTGTGCGCAGAGGAGCGTTTGTAGTCCAACTGTTAGTCTAATTGCCTTCCAAAGAAAATTACTTTTATCAGCGGGAAAGTGTTCAAAATTTAGAATCTTAAATTGCATATTCTAAAGTGGGTGTTTGGAACAACTTTTTGTAAGCTGCTTCAGCTTTAAGCTGGTGTGAGGGTGTTTGAGACTCTCAACTTAAAGTTGAAATTCTCTAAAATTGGGTCGAAAATAGAGAATCAGCTGAAGCTGCTCCACCCCAGCTTCTAGCTTTCAGCTTATAGCTTATGCTTTTTTCGGACCAAATTACCCCTAATAATTTTATCTAATTCCAGAACTATCCCTAATAATTTTATCTAATTCCACATTTATTGTTCGCACCAATATAATTTATTAGGTTAGATATAAAATTTATGGAGGAATTTTTATGTATTTTGTTTGTATGATGAATTTATACAAATAAATAGTATTTAACATATAATTGTATACTATTTATTATGATACAATTTTATAATATATATAATATTTAGATTAATTTAGTATTTTATAGTATCAGATTGAAATTGTAAGAAAAAAATAAATATTGAATAACAATTATTTCTGGATTTCATTATTTATTATAAATAATAATTAGTAATACTAAGGGTAAAACATACATTTCTTTTAAAAAGTAACAATAAGCTACTTCTATCAGCAGTATTCCCAAACACTATTTTCCGAACTTTCAACAGCTTTCAGCACTTATTTCCAAACACTAACTGATTTTCAAATAAGCAGCTTTCAGCACTTATCTATAAGCTTCAGCTACTCCAAACACCCCTAAAGAGTGAAATCGATTTGGGAAATGGATCAAATGTTTAAAGATAAAAATAATATTGGCTTCCGGCCCAACTCTAAATAAACGAGGTCTGTTAAAAGCCCATCAAATCCCTCATCAATTGTTTACGTCTTTATGTAAGAAAGTTGATGATTTACAATTTTGCATACACAAATACTCATTTTTACAATGAGAATTTTCTTAATGTGACGTGGATAAAAGGACGATTTAATGAATGTATTAATAATTAAAATGATATGTAACTCTTCGTGATAAAAATTTGATTACTCCAATATTTGTCATTTTTTGTCCTTTATGTGGAAGCGTCCGTTTTGGTTCAGTCACTTTTAAATACACCAGTTGAGGAGAGTGTACTTCACATACCCTTTTTCGATATCTAATTGTTGATTTATTTGTGTCACCCGTAACTTAAAAATATTATTGTTAATACAATGTTAATCACACGACACAATGTTCAGATGACCGAAAGAAGAACGTGCAAATATGTTCTCTGTCGGATGACAAATGACGAGTGATTGTCTATATCGCAAAACCAAAAATGATAACCGACACATTACATGACCAAAAGCAAACAGAATCGCGTTACAAAATGAATGTCGAAATTTTCACAATATACATAGAATAAAAAAGGGAATGGTTCTTATTAATTTCTTGCACCAAACTAAAATGTTCTTCAAGACAAATTCTGTCTCTCTCTCTCTCTTTGTTTTTTTCCTTTTCTCTCTCCCGATCCACTGGTAGCAACACATTCACCCACGAATCATAGAACTCGTGTTTAGTTATACACCACCAACAAATTTCTCCGATCATTTATTTTGTTGGATTAAATTTTATCCTATCTAAACTTTTTGCATCACATTTTGTTTCTAACATCAAACAACAATTACCGTGATAATTATTTAACATGTACCGATTATGGTAAAAGACAGAAGCCTTGTTACGAATCAAAAATTGATACGGGCTTATTTACGTATCAAGTGTCGCTATATACAAAAAGTTGTCCTTAATTAAATATAGAAACTTTTTTATTTATAAAGAGGTTGTACTATTTCTTCAAAACTTCATATAAAACCAAGATAGTTCTACTCCCCAAAAAATGGTCCCTTAAATTGCCATTTGGTATATATGTTACGTGGTCGCTTTAAGATTACACTTTTGGTGAATAATATTTTAATAGTGAAATGTACGTTCTTAAATTTTTTTCTGAGCGGCGGATTTAAGGGGTAGATGAGAACAGTTGTCTCTTTATATAATGTCGAATTCAATTTTATAGTGTATTTTTTTAGAGAGAAAACAAAGAAAAGAAATTCAAATTCTTGGATTCGTATGCTTATACCATCTTTTATATTTTTAACACTAGCTAATTGTAAGTACAAATAATTGTTAAATGAGAGAAACATATTCCTCACATAAATGAGGAAATCTAATTTGAGTTTGAGGTGGTCTTCGGTGCATCCAGGTCATTCCATATGTATTTGGATCTTGAATTAACTTAATTATGTATAAACACATTTCTTTGCCTCTCCAGCACCTCTCTTCTCTTGCAATCCGGATCTTGTGGCCAATTTTATGAGGACCACTCAGTGGCCCACCAATCACGCAGTGCTATGTGTGTTTTTAAAGTTAAACAAACACTATAATATTAACTACATAGCCCACCAATACACACGTGGTACCGCGTGATTGGTGGGCTACTGAGTGGTTCTCACAAAATGAGCCAGATGATCCTGTGCGCTTCTCTTGCGCCTCTTCTACGCCTCTCTTCACCTCCCCTCTCTCTCTCAATCACTAACACAAAAAAGATATCTCTCTCTTCACTCATTCATTCATCCATTGAGGTTGCCGCGATTCTCTTCACAAATCACCTACTAGGTAGGCAAATAGAGTTTTGTGGGCTGGGAATTAAGTTTATCGCCGTAGAGTTTTGATTGCAATTAAAGATATTATATAATTGTATTTTAATTTAATTTATAGGAGGAAGAAAAGTGAATATTATGAAATGTTTCTTTTTTAGGGGAGAGATTTCCGCACAAAAATTCGGATAGGCTCCCCAGAAATAGGGGAAACCTTGAAGATATTCTAAGGGGTGTAATAATAAATTAATAATAGTAATATATTGAAACCAAAGAAAATTACTTTTATCAGCGGGAAAGTGTTAAAAATTTAGAATCTTAAATTGAACATTTTAAAGAGTGAAATCGATTTGTTTGAAATGAATGATACTCAACAAATGACAAATTCTTCAATAATGATAGCAAGTATTCAAAATAAAATGACACTTTACTCGCGATAAATAATACTCAACAAACAATATTTTTATTCAAAATAAATAACACTTCCGCCAACAACGTCAGCAGAGGAATATATATATATATATATATATATATATATATATATTTTGTTGAGTTTTGAAAGTAAATTAATACTAAATATTACTAGTGATAAATTTCTTAAATAAAAAACAAGTGTCAAATACGACAAACCCTTCTTCTAGCGTTCTCTATAGTCCTATTGCAAATTGGCAACTTAAGTGGTCCACCCCACATGCTTCAAGCCTATCGCTCGGTGCCCCACATTTATAAGGAAAACTACATCCACAATTTTAGATTCTATTAAGGTAAATAATTTATTTATTTTTCAACTTTAGAGTTCAAAATATATTATACCAAAAGTGCACCTTCGAATAACGGTTTTTTTTTTCAATTAAAAAAAAAAAAACAAAACTATGTTATCACTTTATATGGAGTTATTTGATCAACAAGTGATTAATTTGTAAACATTATGATTGGTGAGTTTAATATCAGAAATATGGTAACAAAATTCCTATTAAATCGTATCATACAACCATACAAATTTGTTAAAAGCAGAAGTTATGATTGACATGTGCACTGACATCAAATTTAGGTCACAACATCATTGTGTCAAAACTGTTTATAGTACACAGCTAAAAATAGTTGTTATGATGTTATTCATATATACTCCGTTCCATCTGTCACATTGATAATTGTTCATTTATTTTCCAACACGAAAATTCAAAAAGTAGATTTGGTGATAAAGTAAGAGATAGAAAATGACTAAAATATTGAGAAAATGAATAATAAAGTAGGAGAAAAAAATAATAAAATATTAGAGAATATAGTATTTTTTTTCTTTTTTGGAAAAATGAATTATTTCAAATGGAATAATTCAAAAAGGAAAAATGGTCATTATCAATGAGACGGAGGGATGATATAATGTCATAACAAATATGTGTACAGTTAGAAATTAATTAATTTATGTAATTATAAAAGATTGAGAAAAAGAAATATATTGGATCGTATCTAGTATGAATATTCCAACTGTAATTTTCACACCTTCCGATTTATCTTCCCCAAAAAAGTGAGATTTTATGATAAGATTTTGAGTTGGTGGTCCATGCAAATTTTGGAGTAAAAATGTGATCACATTTACAGTAATTCATTAAATATTCCCAAGTCTTGTCTTTATCTTCTTTCACTTCTATATTCAATATATTCCTCTTTTCCACCAACAAATTAAACCTAGTATTTTTGGCTCATTCTATCCACCTAACGGTTTCTCATCTTTCAATCCAATCTTTCACTGAAATAAAATACTAAATGTTCAATCGAAAATATGTAAAAAAAAAAAAAAAAAAAAAAAACTTTTTGTGTTTTTAATATATTGCACAAAACTGCTCCACATTAAATTTAACTGTTTATAGATCTCAAACCCTCTCAACTCTTTATCTTTGTTAACTTATCAATAAAATGATTTTTTTTCTTCTCTTTATTTACATGACTTCCAAATCATCGAAATAAGAATATTTACTACTTGTTAAAATACTTCTACATCGATAATTAATACTCATTCCATTCCATAATGTCTTGTTTCCTTTTTGTGGTGTCTTATTCATCTTGTCTCATACTTAAAATGGTAAGAAATGAGTGGACCACAATTATTTACACAAGTAGACTCCACTATCTTTTACTTTTACACAACTACTTTAAACATTTATATTCACTATCTTAAACTCTGCTCCGAAACCCAACAAGACATTATCAATGGGACGGAAGGGTATTTTAGTACAATTTTTCTGTCATCGTTTGACTTGTATTTTTTTTTTCGAATTATATTGTTTGACTTGTTCTATTTCTCAAAATGGAAAAGAATTACTACTATATAAACTAACACTTCTATTTGTCGAACACTCATTTACACACCCAACAACTCATTTTAATCTCGTAGCGAAAAGAAACAAGATGAGTTAGGTGGAATGGAGGGAATAATATATATCATCTAACCAAATGAGAGAAAATCTTACTTTCTCTCCTATTTCTCTCCTCCGAAAATCTTTTCAACCAAACAAAGGTAAAAGAACATATATAGATAGTTTTATGTATTCCATAGGCTTTTCCCCCTCTCTTTTATACCCTCATTTCTAAATTTAGTCTTTAAAAATTCGTAATTATCCATATTTTTTTTTGGAGTCCGTATCCTGTATCTCTACATTTTATTTAATCTGTTTTATTAGGTTAATATAAAGAACAAAGATGGTTGAAGAAAGAAACAAAGTTATTAGTAATAAATAAGCTTAGTACAGTTGTACGGATACAAAAAAAAAGAAAAAAAAAAAAAAAAGAGTAGGCTACATCAGTAGGGCGTCCAAGTTGGAGGGAGAAGGGGAAGCGTCGTGTTGGCGTCCGGCGACTCATACTCATCATCCTCACCACATCCTCCTTTCTCTCCTTCTGAACCACCACCAGCCTGCATAAACATTTACTCTCTCTCTCTCTAATCTTAGATTGAATAATAATTATTAAGTGATTAAATTGAATTACCATACCATGTCGAAGAGGCTGGAGCGTCTTTGTTTCTTGTGGGAGGAGGCTTGTCGGAGAAAGTACTTCTGGGCATGACTCGCAACTTGTGTAGGAGTTCTACTACTCACGAAGCTTCTAGAAATTCCCCTCCAGTCTCCTTTGCCAAGCTTCTGCAGCCCCATTAGGAACCTTCGATGCTCCTCTTCCGTCCATGGAACTCCTAATACATACAAACATATATTATACTATTATTTTATTTTTTTATTTTACTTTATTTTAGTTTTATTCCGTAAAACTACTTTGTGTTTATTTTTTTCATCAAATACCATGTGCTATTAAAGAATACTATTCGTATTATGTTCTTAAAAAGTATTGCAAAGAATATCCACTTTGTTTAAAAATTTGTTACAAAAAGGGCAAAAAATGTAATTTTTGTAAATGGTATTTTGTATACCATTGTTGAAAAATGAATATAAGGTAGTTTTAAGTAATTTCCAAAATGGAAAAAGGGTATAATAATGTGAAAATATTTTATTTTGAGAGAGGAGAGGTGTTGAAGAAAGCAATCATGCACACACGTATATATATATATGAATAGATAGGAAGATGATATACCTTTTCTTCTTCCGGAAGGTGGGGGTGAAGGGCCGTCGGAGAGGTAACCGAGGGAGGACTTATCGGGAGCGAAGCGCGATGAGGACGAAGTCGAAGAGGAAGCAGAAGAGGACAAGGAGTCGAGGCTGAAGCTTTTCTTGATGGGGATTGAAGAAGAAGAAGAAGAAGAGATGTCGAGTTGGACGCCAAAGAGTCTCACCACACCAACAACATTATTATTATGATTATGATTATTAGGCCCTTCTTTTGCTGCGTTGCAAGTTCTTGAATTGTGGCCTACGTTCCCGCAATGCGTACACTTCCTCCCCATTTTGATCTCCTAATTTCAAATCTCCTGCATGCACAAACAACCCCTCTCTGCTTAGTTTGTGTGTGTATGAGAGAGAGGGAGAGAGAGAGAGAGGAGGAGGAGAAGGATATAAAGGCTATTACTAATTGGGGAGCATACTTTTTCCTGATATATGTGAATGAATAATGATGTGTGAACGCTCGATTTTATTTTTTAATTTGTTAAAATTTGTAAATGTAAAAATTTAACCCTCGGATGTCGAATCTGACGTGGAGCCCGAAAATATTCTACATAGACAAATATGCACCGACAAAAACGACGTTTGTGCCAAAACATCTACTTCTACTATTTACATACATAGCTAGAGTTTGTATCGTTACACAAATTTTAATATATTAAAAGGTCGTGTATTCATATAAATGTTTTAAAATTTAATTTGCCTAAAGTTCGTACACATATGCATTAGTTTGTGTGTGGGTTTGTTCCGGGTAGAGGAAGACTTCAATCAAGCATTAAAATCCAATCTCCCATATTGGTAGTGAGTAATTTTAAAGCTTGAAACCTTTTCTTACATTGCATTAAAATAGATACTATTTCAAGACAAGATGCTTACAATTGACAAGGACTTCAAAATGTAATTGTGTATCCATCTGGGGAAGGTTGATCCACAACATTTCTTTCAATTAGAGGCTCAATAATATGTACTCCCTCCGTCCCGTCCGATTTGTCTTGTTTCTTTTCGACACGGAGATTAAGATAAGTGGATAGTTGTGTGTAGGTGAATGAGTGATTGTGTGTAAAGAGACATGCTCCACAAAGAAAAAGTGGAAATTCGTGTAATAATTATTTTTCATTTTAAGAAACAAGACAAATCAAGCGAGACAACCCAAAAAGGAAAATAAGACAAGTCAAGCGGGACGGATGGAGTACTACCTATCAAAGTTTTTAAATCACGAACCTAAAATATATACATTTATAAAGGACATAGTAAATCATTTTTTATTTTCCAAAGCATAGTAACCGCAATCGCTACTCGAAAATGCATACTAAGTAAACATCACTCATGTATTATTATTATAGAGTTTATCACAAACTAAGCTAATTAGTAATCACGTGATAACTTGGCTTTAATTTACTTTTGGAGTAGTGCTTCTTTTTGTAATTGATTAGCCTCTTAGATTAGAGAAGATAAGTACTTATTCTCTTTTATAATTAGTTTAATTTATCCAAAGATTTATCTTTATAGTATAGAAAAGTACCCCCATTAATTCCTTATTGCATTAAGAAACATCTTATCCTAACTTTCCCACTTCTCTTTTTCTTTTATAGTGCCAATTAAACTTAAATTAAAGAGCTGGATTTAATCTGTTTGGTCAGCAACAATGTAATATGTAGTCTATTATTCGAACTAATAAATTTCTAAGAAATACGTAAGAAAATCCGAAATTCTGCACGATTTATGACATCGGTCATAATAAATGAACCATAATGCATTCAAATTGCTGGATGCAAAATTGAAATTGCGCAATCTCATTTCCCCAATCTAAAATCTTGAATGTCTGGTCAGTAATACAGACTGAAATCCTTCTTACTATTATACAAGAAAAAATGCCCTGGTTTTTCCAAGACCAATTAAAGAAATCTGCAGCAAAAACTGGTAAGACTTCTGAAGATTGATGTTTATGAGAATATCTGGCTTTACAAGAACACAATTTTAAGATCCACTCCATGACCTAAATCTGCAAACACCGCGGCGGGACTCTGTGAAAGAATTGCGAACGGATCGTAACATCAAACGAACGGCTTCCACTCGATCCAATTCCTCATCCTTCTCCTTCAAAGCCAAGATATAAAGAACCTTTAGGATGAAAAAACTCGTTGGGGGTAAACGAATACGAAAAGAGAAGGAGAAATACCAATTCCAATAGACGGTCTTCAATGCTGTGAGGACTTCCATCTCTAGGCATAAATATTTTCCTATAAGCTGCTCTCAGGCTCTTTATCTGGGATACAATAAGTTAGTCATGGTCAGAAAGTACAGCAAATCAATTTGCAGTTAGATTTAGGATTATGACAATAATCTTTTGGTTAGGTTGAGAAACTAGAAGTGAGACTGGCAACAATCAATTAGATGTCTAAAGCGTACCGAGCTGGGAACTAACATGTCAACCGGGAATAGCAAGGACGATCATACTTTATGACGAAACATATGAAATCTGTACTTATTGCAGAAATGTGTAGCTGAATATTTCTCTCTCATAACCTCTTAAAGATTGGATAAAAAAATTTGGAAGCACTAACCGATTGTATATAAAATGAGTGCGTTAATAAAATGACAGAAAAACTAACCTCCTCAACTGAAAACCCACGGCGCCTTAGACCTTCGAGGTTTAGTCCCCGTAGCTCAGCTCGTTCACCAGAGACCATTGTATACTTGGGTACATCTTGAGAGACCTTCAAGGTACACTCGAGCGATCAGATGATATTTTGGCAAAGAATTATATTGTCGTCAATGGCCATCAGTTATTTCATGAAATGCATTGCATATAAGCCTATTCAAGATCCAACAAGAAGACAAGAGAACTGAGGTCAATTCTTTTATCAGTAAACTTTAGAATTTAGTTTTAGTTAAATGAAAATTATGACTACAGTCGAGGAAATTCCAAATATGTAAGCAAGGTCGGCATGTTTACTCCAATATCCACTAATTCCAGCAAAACGGCAGGAGAAAAGATAGCAATAATAAACGTCCTTACCACGGACCCACCACCAATGAAAGAGAAAGAACCGATATGACAAAACTGATGTATAACAGTTGCCCCTGCTGTGTGAGTATAATCCTGAAAATGAGTCGATTTAACAACCTTGTCATTACAACAACGAATAGTAACAATTACGAATTATCGTCGAAAGCAAAAAGCTAGAGTGAAGAACTAGAGCTCGACCTCCACGTTTACATGGCCTGCCAATAGAGTGCTATTTGCAAAAATGTTATGGTTGCCCACTTCGCAGTCGTGTGCAATGTGACAAGATCCCATTATAAGATTGTTATCGCCAATGATCTGTGTGTGAAAGCATTGACAAATAGGAATATCACGTAACAATAAACTTCAGATCCAAAGAAATGTAAAATACTACCTCCGTCTCACTATTGTTGGCCACCTTTCCCAATTGGGACATCCCACTAATAATGGCCACTTTCTGAATTTGGCAAATAATTACCATCCTCTCTCCTACTTTATCATCTCCTCTCTCTTATTTTATCATCTACTCTCACTCATCTTGTCTTTCCTACTTTATCATCTACACTCTCTCATACTTTATCATCTACTTTCTTAATTCCCGTGCCGCAAAGAAAGTGGCCAATAATAGTGGGACGGAGGTAGTAATAAGCAAGAGGTCATGTTACATACTGTTCTTGCCTCTGGCAGTGAAGATCTATGAATAGATGCAAATTCTCGTATTTCATTGTTGTCCCCAATCTCAAGGAAACACTCATTTCCTGGCTAAAATAATTAAAACACATCAAGAAACCCATATCTATTAAACAGTAATGACTCATGACAACTACATAACATGTGTGATTCACAAATTGCATAGTATACAATAACATGGCAGGAACTGCACAATTCAAATCATAGCTAATTTCAGACGGGTATCGATCCTGACCCAAGAACTGACTTATGATGTAAAATCAATTACTATAACTAATACGGAGTTACCAATCCTTCACATGTATCAAATCATCATGTCTTACAATCTACGACACTAATCGAGTAGCCTTTTTTTTAGTTTTTTCCTAAAGTGATGCTTGATTGTATATAAAAATGTCACGGGTTACAACATACCTTGTATTTCATATCTTGGCATTTAATGCCCACCACAGCATGATGCCCAATTTTATTGTTATACCCAATAACAGTACGACCAGGAAGGTCATCCCCAACTACAGCACCCCTGTAGACACAGTAGGCATATTCAGCTTTCTAAAATATAGACAACTATAGATGTGAGAAACAATTGTCTTACATCATCAATGTGGAGTTATCTCCTATCTTTGTATCTCCACATACATGGCTCCCCGGGTATAACTGACAACCATTCCCTAACTTTGCAGAAGGTCCAACAGTACAAAAAGGACCAATGGAAACACCCTACATTTGGGTAAGACTTTATCAATCTATAGTATCTTACAAGTCAAAACTCAGAAGATGAACTTAACAGTGAAGAATAGAAGTAGAGAACCATAACTATTATCTATGAGTTTGACATATAGAGCGCTGCACCAAATCCATACTGATTCGGTATACTCAGAAGTTATGTACGGCTAATTTGCCACACAAAAATCAAAATAACTTGAGGCGTCCGCACGGGGACTGCGGAGCGCGATGAGCGAGTTGCTCCAGTAGAATGATGGTGTCAGGAACGTGTTCAATTCCACAAGAAGGATGTAGAATTCTTATTTCTAAAACCTGACATTCTTTTCATTGGAAACTTCCTGTGTAGTTTATTTATCTAGTACTCCCTCCGTCCCATTGAAGTTGTCCAGTATCCTTTTTCGGGCCGTCCCATTGAAGTTGTCCAGTTTTCCCTTTTAGCAAATTATTACACATGCTTTATTTGAGGGACCTACAACTTTAAACAACTCTACACACAACAAACAAATCTCTTTAAAAACCGTGCATAAAAAAAAGTGAACTTTAATGGGACGGAGGGAGTATAACTTTACGAGTGCTAGGCTGAACACTTGCAGTTTACTTGATGCAACAAAGCAGAAATGCTTGACGTTAATAGCAAACAACTGTCTAAATAAAACACTGAAACACAACAATAACATTAAGTAAATGAAGCCACCAACAGTCACCATCAATAACACCAGGTACAACATGTAAAATATATATTTCCTGAATTTCATCCACCACAGTATCAAGTGTCAATGGTTTGAGACCCAATCACTAAGGAATGTTAACAGGACCTGAAGATCAAATTTAGGAGTCTAAAATAAGCCTTATGGCAAAATCAATTAGTACCCAACATATTCTTTAATAACAAAATCTTGACCCTAACTTTCTTCTTGATTTTCTCTGTTTGATATGATAATATGAAGGGAAACAATTTGAATGAATCCTCGACATGCTTATGTATATTACAAAAACAGATCCCCTTGTTAGTATCTTTAAGATAAAACGGTGCTTCAGTATTCCAAACTCTTTGTCGTAAGGAAGATTGCCAATCAATCTCTTCCACAGAAAAGATGCATGATTTCTATTTCTATTTTACCCAATTCCGATGACAAGGTTCGCTCTAACGCCAATCACTCTCCGAAAACTCCATTTTTCACAAACATTTTTGCAGCTTCATCATGTACACAAGTAATAAGGCAATCACATTTCTAGACCGTGTACAGTTTATTCTAATTAGTTTCATATTTCCACGAGTAAGCATAAAGAGCTTGGCCACAAAACTTTTCAATAAATGGAAAATAATGTTAATACCTGACCTAAAATGGCATCCGGGTGAACAACTGCAGATGGATGAATAAAACTGCTCCTACCCCCTGTTTCTGTACAACTCAGTTTCTCCTCCTCAACATCTATAAATGAAATAGCATCCATTAACAATAATAAGTCCATTTATATGCATGTGTGTCTGGATAAGTATGTATTTGTGCAAGAGACAAATAAAGGGGTGAGCATTACAAGAGAGTGAAGTAGAGAAGCATCTGTGGTAGAGTCGTTGAACCGCAAAGGAGAATGGCCTTCGAATTCCAAGAAGCAGAGACATCTATCAAACCAAAATTTGGGGATTCTCCAGCATTGATAGGTTTAACAGTTGAATAGCAGATTTTATGAATTCGCCCTTCTTTTTCCTTTCGAATAAAAAGAGATGCTAATTAATAGAACCAAAATAATCTACCAATTGATAGAACCAAAATACTCTACTTTAAATAATTACACTTAAACATTGAATTTCATCCATCCCATTCATCTTCTCTATACGGCAGACATCTACTAAGAATTAAGGTTTTAAAAAACTTAAACGGGTTCCGAGGCGTTTTTCTTTGGTTTCACGAGGCGTAAGCCTCGAAAAGATCCGAGGGGTAATTTTTATTTTTTCCTAATAAATATATAATAACACATAACTCAAATTTCTCCCAAAATGAAAGCAACAAACAAGTTTTCAAGTCTTAAAAACATCATAATTCTTGTCCAAAATCAAATCAAATTAAACATCAATCTTCATTCTTCTTCATCATTCTCTTCCTCATAATCATAATATTGCAAATAATCTAATTCTCTTAATCAGTCACCGTATCAGACTAATAAGTAAAAATCAGTAAATCACCACTACCCAAATGGCCAAATCAGTTCAATTAGAACCTACTAGTCTACTATCCATGAACTCACTAGTCCACTACCCAAGCGAATTCAAGAATTTTAAAACCTGGCTTACCAATGTCGGGAGCAGCGGTTGTGGCGGTGGCGTGAGGGAGCGGCGGCGACAGTAGCTAGCGGGTCCAGGGTTTCAGTTAGCTTGCGCATTTGTAGTTCATAGCGGGAAGCCGGGTTTTTGGGTAATATTTCAGTTAATTAGATAATTGGTTCAACAAAAATTGAGGCCAATTGAATTAATTGAAGCCCAATTTCGTTGAAGAAACGCCTCGCCCGATTTTTCCAAACGTACGGCTCGAGGCGGGTTTCCGGGCCGTAAGGCGGTCACGGCGAGGCTACTGCCTCCGAACGCTATTCCGCCGTTCGGTCCCAATACGCGCCTTGAGGCTCGACGCAGTTATTCAAGTTTAACAACTAAATCACCACTTTGGACAAGAGCAGGGAAATTTTGCTCGTAACTAACTAAAAGGGACATTCTTGGAGAACCTAAATCAAATACTTTTAACATCAAATAAGGAGAAAAATCAAAAACACAAAAAATAGCTAATATTGTACATACACTTCTCACTTTTGTCTCGCCGCTCGCAGTATTGATTCGCCAAGTTGACGGCCCCCAAGATTCTCATCATAGCCGTTGAGATGAAAATTTTACTGCGCGTGATTTTCTTGTACTCGGTGTTTTGCAGGAATTACATTTAAGACCTAAACCCTAAACCCTTAATTTTGTAGAATTGCAGTAAAACCCTTCGGATTTACCCTCTAGCTCTAGCAGCTTGTTTGCTTCTTTCCATAAATAAAATGCAGGGGTACGTGAGTAATTTCGGTAGAATTGCAGTACCGACGTATTGTCCCCAAAGATAAAACGACGACCATCTCAAAATATGCAGCACCGCAGAACTACAAGCTCAGCCGAACAGGACTTACGACGAGGACTAGAGCTTCAGGACAACTTAAAACTAAGATGTGTGTATGCAGAGAATATACTTGATGCAAGTGAAGACTAACGATTTATAAAATTCAAACAAAAAAAAAAAAAAAAAAAAAAAAAAAAAAAAAAAAAAAAAAAAAAAAAAAAACAACACGGGGCCTATGATTTTCTAAATATAGCAGCTTGTTGCTTATTTCATAAAAAAGAGGGGAGTGAATTGGCCTTTGAAAAATTATTTAAGTTTAGTTTTTTCTCACTATATCAATTTAATTAAAAAATTGCAAACAATTAAGAAATATAATGACCTTCGGTTTGCAGTTTGGAATAGA
This sequence comes from Lavandula angustifolia, assembly GCA_028984105.1. NCBI lineage: Eukaryota > Viridiplantae > Streptophyta > Magnoliopsida > Lamiales > Lamiaceae > Lavandula > Lavandula angustifolia. The sequence goes on along the minus strand of CM054815.1, from coordinate 17,289,991 downwards.
ATTCGAGATTTAGGATCGTTGTAGACTTTAATCTAAATCCACAAGTTAAAGAGTAAAAAGACTTACAGTGACAGATTATTACATATAAAGTTACACCCTAAATTATGTAATGCATCTTTTTGATACATACATATTCCTAAAATAATCCTATTATTCTATAATATTATTAATAATATATACTAGTCTGAAGTCATATTATATAGTCTGACCATTCAGACATAAAGGAAGTATGATCCATCGACTCCCCAGGAATCTCCTCATGCTTGGTGGGCTGCTCCTTCCCCCCCACCAACCTCGCCGGATTCCCCACGGCCGTCGTCCTCGGCGGCACATCTATCAACACCAACGACCCGGCACCGATCTTGGCCCCGTCCCCGATCTTCACGTTCCCGAGTATCGTCGCCCCAGCACCGATCAAGACCCCGTCGCCAATCTTGGGGTGACGGTCACCACCAAACTTGCCGGTTCCACCAAGTGTCACGTGGTGGAGAATCGAGACGTTGTTTCCGATCACCGCGGTCTCACCTACAACTACTCCGGTTGCATGATCGAAAAGGATGCCTTTTCCGATCTTGGCTGCTGGGTGGATGTCGATGGCAAAGACATCTGAGATTCGGGATTGGAGTGCGAGGGCTAGAGGCCTTCGAGATTGAGTCCATAGCTTGTGAGACACTCGTTGAGCCTGAATCCACAAATATGACAAATTCATTTAAGGTTTTCGAGCTTTCTGGAACAGCTAATGAATCTAACTGTCTAACACAAGGTATCATCAACTCCTCATAATCCATATATCCAAGTCACAAAGTATGGCCAAATTCTTCTGAAAACTCGGTCCTCAAATTTCAAAATCTTGTTCGAAGAAGGGTAAAATTCATGGAAAAAATGATCAAATACTAACAATATCAAGTAGAGATACACGCAGCATATGATCACCAAATAAAGTGAAATCCGGAACTCTACCCACAGAGGGAAAAGTGAGCATATTACTACTTATGTAGTATACTGGCATAAATACTTATAGAGGGAACAATCAAAGAGTATAAGTTTGAGATCGTGCTCGTATAGAGTGAACAAAAAAATGGATTTTGGTAAAGATTTCAAAGGCCATTGACAAGCTCCCCACCAGAAATACGAGGATACCGCTCATAGTATGGGACAATTAGTTTTGCTTTCAGTGTAACACCACAACACTAATTACATTAAATGGAAGCCCAAGGAAATACATTGAAAAATGAATATAATGCCTATACAGGAAGTTGAAGATAAAATAACTGATGTTTGATGTTTCACCCCAGATTATTGACCCAACTGATTCGTGTTTAACAAGCTATATGACACCAAGATGATTTCTCGAGGATTTCCATAGGCGAAAGGAAGGTAACTAACTGTAAGAGTAAAAATATAAACTTAGATATTGCAAAAGAAAGGCGAGAAAGCACTAGACAAACTAGCTAGTCAATTCTTACTCAAGCAGATTTCTCTTTCGAATTTCAGTTATAATGTAAGGAATAAAATTTGCCCTTATCTGCAGTGATGGCAAGTGGAGAGATTTTTAGGGCTATCATCAGAAGTGATGCAATTGAAATCCATTACAATCTAGTGAATCATAAAGCAACTCAGATCATCTAGTTAATTAACCAAAACAAAGGTTGCAAAATATCACGAATTATGAACTAGAATTGCAAATAGATAACCAAAACAAACAACAATCGAACAAATTTATTGATACCTGGCAAGCGAGAAACCCCTTATAATTGAGAAGACAGTGAGAGAAGGAAGTGCAGGCGGGGTCACGGAAGCGGGCGGCGCGGAGGTCGGCGACGGCGGCGGAGCGTAGGGAAGCGTCGGTGGAGAAGATGTTGAGGAACAGATCATAGAGAAGGGTAGAGAGCAGAGTGGAGGAGCAGAGTTTGTTCCCCAAATGGAAGGAGAGAGAGCGCTCCAAGGAGGAGTGCGAGAGGATTGTGGAGTAGAGATAGCTGGCGAGAGCCGGCTCCGCTTCCGCGTCTACACGAGCCTCGGCTTTGATCTGCGCCCACACCCATTCCTCCTCTTCCTTCGACCCCGGAGGAAGCGGCGGCGGCGGCGGCGGCGGCGGAGAAGGGTGGCACAATTCACCGCCCGGCATCGTCGTTGGGCTTAACGACGTCGTTGGGCGTGGCGCCTGATGGTAGTTAGGGTTCGCTGTTGGGAATAGCAGGAAATATTGCGGTGTTTAGGTGGATATGAAAATAATGAGTTGTTAGCATATTAGTTTAATCACATGCAAACCACGTGAGACACATACTCACCGATTTATTAGTAGTACATAGTACCGAACTATCTATAGGGGTAGGAGGGTCGGTTGACTATCCGATGGTGAAATTTCACATTCGTAGAGGTTTAAATTTTTTGTTCCGCCCTTATTAAAAATTTTTAGTTCCACCATACTAGTATTTGATTTTTTTTAGATACCAAGATTAAATAAATAATATTATGTGGTGTATATTGTTAGACTTTTAAGTAATTAATTTACAATCACAATCTCTCAGTCCTTTTAGAAATAAGACAATTACTAATGGAGTACCATATTTAAAATAGTACTCCCTCCGTCCCACCCATTTTGACACATTTTTTTTCGGCACGGGAATTAAGAAAGTGGAGATGATAAAGTATGAGAGAGGGATAAAGTATGAGAGAGAAATGAAAAAGTAGAAGAGAGAAATGAAAAAAATGAAAAAGTAGGAGAGATAAATGAAAAAGTAGGAGGATAATTATTTCCTTTTTTTGGAAACGTGTCAAGATGGGTAGGACGTCCAAAAAGGAATACGCGTCAAGATGAGTGGGACGGAGGGAGTAGTATTATACTAATATACCCATCTACACTATATTAAATACAAAATTACCCAACTTTATAAAAACTATCCACTATATACCCAAATTTACTAAAATACCCCCACTTTTTCACATCTCTCACCTTTAAAAATGTCGTGCCATGATTGGACCGTGATCGGACCATGTCGGATGTGCGGACCGGTCGAATGACCGTCGATCGGATCGCACAAAAAAATTGTGATCGGCACAAAAATATCGAAGCACTTATGATCGGCACCGACCGACCATGCATCGGCATAAATTAGTATAATATTACTAAAAAATGTGACATTACTAATTAGATGGACCAAACAGAGAAAAATAGGCATTCAGAAGAGTATAACTGAAAAAATAGCCGCGCTATCTCCAAAAATACATAGAAATTCCCGTAATAGATAAAAACAGCGCGCAATATCAAGCACGCCTTTTGCTCAAACGCCAAGAATTGGGGTCGTGATATCTCTTGTAAAGTGGTTCGATCCGCTCCTGCCCTCTTTCGCTTGCTCATTTTTGTGGGATCCGAGAGTTTGAAGAATCATGGGGCTACCTCAACCAGCCACTTCGGATCTATGACGGTAAACTCACGCATATACTCCTCAGTAGTCATCACCAATTCATGGTAAATAACCCAGTCCGGTTGTATTTGTATATACACGGCCTGATTCTTGCTACAAAATAGAGCAATCTGTCGAACACAAAACCCGTGAAGTGGAAATGAAAAAATCACAACTTAAACAAAAAATAAAATATAACACAGCCGAGTCGAGAGAATCTCTCTATCCGTAAGAGAAATACGTCCCGGTAGTGCTCACGGATATGACGTAATCTCCCCAAAGATAGCGTAGCAGCACCGCAAAACGAATGGACTCCGACGAACTAAATGGAAGGCGAGGACGAGAGTTTCAACTAAAGAGCTAATGCACTATATGAGTATGATTGTGTTGAAGTATGAAATGCTTCTACGTCATCCTATTTATAGGCAAGCTGCACCATGAAGGGATTAGGGATTAATGTTCATAAATATGGAAGCGGAGTTTACAAGATCATGGAGGCCATCATTGTAATTGGAGATTACACACCTCTTTATTTTCCCGCCATGGACGTTGCGTGTTTAATTTCGAACAACTATTTCTCACTAATCGAAAATCGGAATTGAGAAATGAAATACACTACGATCATCTACTCGAAACTTAATTCGATGTTGTATATTTTATTTCGATAAACTATCAACGTTTGATGCTCGAATTTACGGTCAAAGTTGCCGACTGTGCAGCTAACTTTCTGCATTAATAGCAGATTTTCCAACAGTTCTCAACAAGCGTCCGGTAGCAGCCTTGTTGTGGTTCCTTCTCCGCAGCATGGAAAAAGAATTAAACCGCCAGCTATCGCCCTCCTTATCTTCACCAAATTGTTCCCACCGCTCACAACATCCAATTTGTACCTGTCCATGATGGAGAGGAGTTGCTTCCTCACATCCTGTTCCCACCGCCCTCATCATCGACTGCAACTGAACAAAATTGGCAACGCACCATGCACGGGAGAATTTACTCGCTTTGCATGCCTCATAAACGGCAAGTAGGGTAAGATGATCTCCTTCGGGCTGGAAAAACTTTGCCCTTTCTTGATCTGCTTCACCTTCTTTCTCTCCTGACCGGTAGAATATATTCCCAGTTTGCATCATTGCAATAATGGTCAGAACCTCATCACTGCAGCCAAGATCCACACTAGCACGAAGCATTTTGGAGAGTGGAGATTAATCCTTTGTATCTCCGGCCGGAACTGAAGTGGGAGCCATCTCATTGTGGAATGCACTTCTCATCTAGTTTCTAAGTTTAGTTCTCTCAAAAATTTCTTATGAGATTTCAACTATTGGAAGGATACAACACGTGAATGTCATCACACTAGTTGGATATTATTGCACACAAGGCTCTAAACTTGCCCTCATCTTCGATTTCATGTCTAACGATTCACTCGAAAATTATCTCGTCAATCAAGAAAAAACGAATTCCATGAATGTAGATAGAAAGTTTGAGAATGCATTTGGAGTTGCTCGTGGGATTGAGTATTTGCACCAAGGGTGCAATGTCCAGATACTGTATTTTGACATCAAGCCTCAGAAAGTATTTCTTGATGATAAATTCATTCCAAAAGTATTTGATTTTAGGCTAGCAAAGTTTTACTCAACAAACAAGAATGCAGTGACAATGACTACTGCAAGAGGAATCATAGGCTATGTTGCCCCTGAATTGATCAATAGAAGTATAGATGCAGTATCTGACAAGGCAGATATGTATAGTTTCGGGATGCTACTGATGGAAATGTTGAGCTTGAAGAAAGACTTAATCGGCAACAATGGTCATTCCAACTTGTATTAATTTCCAGATTCAGATTGGATATACGACTGCTTTAACCAACGCAAAGATATTGAAATCGAAAATGATGACAATAATGAGGATGGCAATGCAAGGAGACTTGTTAGGAAGATGCCATTAGTTACATTATGGTGCATGCAAATGTCTCCAAATGATCTTCCGTCAATGAATAAAGTGTTGGAAATGTTGGAAGGCGTTGTTCAACGTTTGCAGATTCCTAGTTATTCGTCTCACTCAATTGAATCTATAATAAATGTGGATCAAAGTGGAATCACATTTTGTATTGACTTTGGTTCCGTAGTTCTGTTGGAATCGATATATATATATATATTTTTATATATATATATAAATAAACAATTTATTTATTATGGAAATTCAATTAACATTAAATGCTAATTTGGCTTGGGCAAAATTCAGCCCTTTTCGATCGTATTTTCGAGTCTCGATATTTATCCGATTAATGTTTTGAGATATATGACGTCGATCTACGTTTCGAGTAGATAATTATAGTGTGCTTAATTTCTCGATTCCGATTTTCGGTGAGTGAGAAATAGTGGCTCGAAGTTTGGGGGGGACAAAACTTAAATGTTACCTAAAGTGGAGAAACTTACCTTATTCGGGTTTTGGAGAGAATTACATTAATCATGTCCCACATCGATTAATGAATAATGTTTTGTGTGGTATTTAAGTCTCTACAATATTGTAGGAGATAACTAAGTGACATGTGGTGGGCTTGGGCCACACATGCTCATCTTGCGAGCACTTTTCGCCAGCCCAGCCTCACACGCGGCGCGGCGCGCCGCCGCCCGCACCGCGCCCGTGCCCGGCCCCGGCTCCGGCTCCGGCTCCGGTTCCGGTCCGTGTCCGTGTCCGGTGTCCGTGCCGTGCCGTGCCGTGTCGTGCCGTGCCGTGCCGTGCCGTGCCGTGGACTTGGACTTGGACTTGGACTTGGACTTGGACTTGAACTTGGACTTGGACTTGGATCTTGGATCTTGGATCTTGGATCTTGGCAATTGGTCCTTTGGGTGGTTCGCCGGGTCGTTCGCTGGGTCGGGTGGTGGGTCGGGTGGTGGGTCGGGTGGTGGGTCGGGTGGTGGGTCGGGTGCACTGGATTGCTCTCCGTGGGTGTTGTGCACCTGCCACACCCAAGCAGTACTTTTGGATGGAAGTCTCTGGAATGAGACTCTTCAGGTGTCCATCACTCCACTTACCATCCACGACCTCCAACATTAATGGCTCATGCAATCAACACCTGAGCTGGGACTGCCTATAAATAGGACCAGTCTGCATGTCATTCCAACACCTGCAAAACAACAACATTCCATAGTTAGCTCTGCATCTCATCCTAGCTGCATCTTAGCTCAAGTCTCCAGCAGCCTGTCCTCGCCGGAAAAGTCCAGTTCGCCGGAGCTCGAAGATCCTGCGGTGCTGCAATCCTCAAGACGTCGTCGTTTCATCTTTGGGGACGAAACGCCAAAACCGAGAGCACTACCGGGGCGTTTTTCGTCTTGCGGAGAGAGGACTCCCTCGACTCGACGGTTCTTGTGTTGTTTATTTTCTTTTGTTATTTAACAGTTTACTTGTAATAGCAGTTTGTAATACCTACAATCGCAAGACGAAAAAACGAACTATATCTGCTTCAAGTAAACTAAGAAGATGTCTTCCTCAAGTGCTGCTTTCTCCGATGCTACCGCCGCCGCTGCTTCTGCCGCCGCCACCAACCCCGCTGTATCTGACGTCGTCGCCTCCTCCGGCAACACCGTTCCACCGACGTCTGTCCCTACTCCAACTCCGGTGTTTGCAAATCCAACCCTCGCTGCCATTTCTGCCGCCACTGATGCAAGGATAACACTTAATCGTGCTAATGCCGCTAACACGGCATTCAACTTCAATGCTATGTCCTCTGCCTTGCAGAGAGATGTCCCTTTTGGGAGTGTGAACCACCACGGAGTGGTGGGGGGTTCAAACCCAACCCTGACGGCACCTCTGCACTCGTCTAGAGTGCTGCCCGCTGCTGAGAAGCCGACTAAGTTTGGTGGAGCCGACTTCAAGAGGTGGCAACAGAAGATGTTGTTCTATCTGACAACATTAGGGTTTACAACCGTGCTTGATGGAGAATGCTCCCGCCCCTCCAAGTGACAACGAAGAGAACTTGGAAGTCCGCATAGCCTTATGATAATTGGCTAACTTCGACTACTTACGTAAAAACTTCTTGCTTAGTGGACTAGATGATAGTACGTGCGGTGTATATGCAAATGTAAAGACCTCCAAGGCAATTTGGGAGGCACTTGAAAGAAAATACCGTACCGACGATGCGGGTACCAAGAAGTTTGTAGTCGCCAAGTTCTTGGACTACAAAATGGTGGACTCTCGACCGGTCATGGACCAAGTGCAAGAGTTCCAACTCATTGTCCATGATGTCTACGCCGAAGGTATGCTTTTGCCGGATGCTTTCATTGTGGCAACCGTGATTGAGAAGCTTCCCCGAGCCGGAAGGACTTCAAGAGCTACTTGAAGCACAAGCGAAAGGAATGACGCTTGAGGACCTTGTGGTCAAGCTCCGCATCGAGACCGACATGAGGACTCGAGATGGGAAGGGCAAAGCACCCGTGGAGCCAAGAGTCAACCTTGCCTGAGAAAGGTGGCAACTCCAACAATGCTAAGAGAGGGCGTCCGAATAGCAACCCCCAAAGGGAAGGGCAAGGTGCAATCCCGCAAGTTTGAAGGGGATCCGCTACAATCGTGGCAAATCCGGCCACATGTCCAAAGATGCCGAAAGCCGAAGAAGAAAAGGGCTCGTCAAGCCAATATGTTGGAGATTGACCTCATCGAAGCCGACCTTGTGGCCGTTGTCACCGAAGAAGCTAACGTCGTGGAGAATGAGGGGAAGTGGTATATTGATACCGCTGCCACGGCACATGTTTGTGGTGACCGGCCGCTTCACCAAGTACAAGAGCTGCCAAGGGAGGAAGCTCAATATGGGTAATCAAGCCTCGTCTGAGGTGGTTGGCTATGGTACTGTGGTGCTAAGGTTGAGCTCCGGCAAGAACCTTACTCTTGGAGAGGTGCTGCATGTCCCTGATATCCGGAAGAATTTGGTGTCCGGCTCTGTACTAGTTAAGAGAGGTTTTAGACTAGTATTTGAGTCTGACAAGTTTATTTTGACAAAATTTGGAATGTTTTTAGGAAAAGGTTACCTCTCTGAGGGCCTTTTCAAACTATCTGTAATGGCGATACGCCAAGAGGCCATTGAGGCCAAAGATAATGAAAACGCAACTACTTCCTCTTACTTGATTGAGTGTTCCGATTTATGGCATTCTAGATTAGGACATGTTAATCTAAATGCTATAAAAAGATTAGTTAATCTCGATCTACTTAAAGTAAATGAGTTTAACAAAACTAAGTGTGAAGTTTGTGTTGAAGCAAAATTAGCTAAACAACCATTTCATTCTGTAGAAAGGAACACAAAACCTCTAGAACTCATTCACACTGACGTATGTGATTTGAAGTTCGTACAAACTAGAGGTGGGAAAAAGTATTTTATTACTTTTATTGATGACTGCACCAAGTATTGTACTCTTTATCTTTTAAGGAGTAAAGATGAGGCGATTGAAGCTTTTTCTAACTTCAAAGCAGAAGCCGAAAACCAACTTGATTGTAAAATCAAAATGGTACGAAGTGATAGAGGTGGAGAATATGTAGCTCCTTTTGAAGAGTTGTGTAAGACAAGTGGTATTATTCATCAAACCACTGCCCCCTATTCGCCTCAATCAAATGGTGTAGGTGAAAGGAAGAACCGAACTCTAAAAGGAGATGATGAATGCTTTGTTGATAAGTTACGGGACTGCCCCGAACATGTGGGGGAAGCCGTCTTGACGGCTAACTACTTATTAAACAAAATACCTCTAAAAGGTAGAGATGTAACTCCTTACGAGTTGTGGAAAGGAAGGAAACCTTTCTATAAATACCTCAAAGTGTGGGGGTGTTTGGCTAAGGTAGAAGTGCCTTTGCCGAAGCAAGTTACAATCGGACCTAAGACCGTCGATTGTATCTTTATAGGATATGCACTGAATAGTAGTGCATATCGATTTGTCATTCATAAGTCGGCTGTGCCCGATATGAATGTTGGAACTACTATTGAATGAAGGAATGCTATATTCTTTGAACATGTATATCCTTGTAAGAAGGATGATAAAATTGAGTCGAACTCTAGTGGTGAAGCAAGAGAAGTTGCTAATAGTTCTAGAAATGTGGGGTAGAACCCGATACACGTAAAAAGGCAAGTCGTCGATCTTGAAACTTTAGAACCAAGACGTAGCACTAGAGCAAGAGTTGCTAAGGACTTTGGTCCCGATTATGTTGTCTTTCTTTTGGATGAAGAGCCGCGGTCTATAAAAGAAGCTCTTTCTAGACCCGATGGCCCACTTTGGCAAGAAGTCGTCCCAAAGTGAAATTGATTCCATTATGCGAGAATCACACTTGGGTCTTAGCGGACTTACCCGAAGGTTGCAAGGCCTTAGGATGTAAATGGATCCTAAAAAGAAAGTATAAGGCGGATGGGTCAATTGATAAGTATAAAGCTCGTTTAGTGGTTAAAGGCTTTAAGCAAATTGAAGGATATGACTTCTTCGATACTTATTCGCACGTAACGAGGATTACGTCTATCCGTGTGCTTCTCGCGATTGCTGCTTTGCACAATCTTGAGATTCACCAAATGGACGTGAAAACGGCCTTTCTAAATGGAGATTTAGAAGAGGAAATTTATATGGAACAACTTTGAAGGGTTCGTTGTACCCGGTCAAGAGCGAAAGGTATGTAAGTTGGTGAAATCCCTATATGGGTTAAAACAAGCACCATTACAATGGCACTTGAAATTCGACGAGGCTATGTTGTCGAATGGCTTTAAGATTAATGAATGTGACAAGTGTGTTTACATAAAGAATACAAAGAATGGCTTTGTAATTGTTTGTCTTTATGTAGACGACATGTTAATTATGGGACAAAACCTTCAAGTCATAAATGACACCAAGTATATGCTTAAAAGAAATTTCGATATGAAAGATATGGGAGTTGCTGATGTTATTCTTGGAGTAAAGATCCAAAGAACTCCTAAAGGGATTGTTTTGTCTCAATCTCATTATATTGAGAAAGTACTTAAAAGGTTTAATGCCTTTGATAGTGCGCCGACAAAGACTCCTCTAGAAGTTAATGTTCACTTGAGCAAGAATAGGGGTGATCCTGTTGCTCAAGAGGATTATGCTAGAGTCATTGGTTGTCTTATGTACATCACGAATTGTACGAGGCCTGATCTAGCTTGTCCGATGAACAAACTGAGTCGCTATACTAGTAATCCTAGTAGAGAACATTGGAAATCTCTTGTAAGAGTTCTGAGGTATTTGAAATACACTCTTAACTTTGGGCTGCACTACTCGCGACATCCCCCAGTACTTGAAGGGTACTGTGATGTAAATTGGATATCCGACACTAAAGACTCGTTGTCAACTAGTGGTTATGTGTTCACTATAGGGGGAGGAGCTGTGTCGTGGAGATCCACGAAACATACGTGCATTGCCAGATCCACCATGGAATCTGAATTTATTGCTTTAGATAAAGCCGGTGAGGAGGCCGAATGGCTCCGTAATTTTCTTGAAGATATTCCATGTTGGACGAAACCCGTGCCACCTGTGATGATTCACTGTGATAGCCAAGCGGCTATTGGTAGGGCCAAGAGTGGGTTGTATAATGGTAAGTCGAGACATATTCGTCGTCGACATAATACCGTAAGACATTTGATCACGAGTGGGGTTATCTCTGTAGACTATGTCAAGTCTATAGATAACCTAGCGGATCCGCTTACTAAGAGTTTGAATCGAGATCAAATGTACAAGCTCATAGAGGGAATGGGAGTTAAATCCACAAGTTAAAGGCGATTATAGTGGATACCCAACCTTGAAGATTGGAGATCCCATGAACTTGGTTCAATGGGAAAACTAAGCTATATGAGTCTGTTGATACCACACTCAAATAGTCTATTCCCTAAAAGAGCTCGAGAGTGTTGGTGACCTGTCAAGTGGTGAGGTTAAGTCTTTGACTTTTAATGATTCTTGGATGCCTTAAGAAGGTGGAGTATGACAGGATACTCGAGTAAGAATCACCTATGTAAGTGAGAAGTGAGGGCCGTTTCTACGTAACACTTATGAATCCAAAGAGGTTGTCCATGGCCAGTAAAGGACACAAACGTGAGAACGGACGCGGTTGAGACTTTATAGTGCTAGTGCTATTGTCTAAGTATACACCATGGAGGAATAGTTCAAGGCCACGTGTCCACTAATCCGCCGGTATGCTCGATATCACTGACTAAGGAAGGTTCAAGGTCACAAGCCACCTATCCTGATGCTTTATTGTCTCTTGAGGACAGAGCTGTGTGTCTGCATGCATGCATTTGGCTATTTCCACTCATGTGGGGGATTGTTGGAATCGATATATATATATATTTATATATATATATATAAATAAACAATTTATTTATTATGGAAATTCAATTAGCATTAAATGCTAATTTGGCTTGGGCAAAATTCAGCCCTTTTCGATCGTATTTTCGAGTCTCGATATTTATCCGATTAATGTTTTGAGATATATGACGTCGATCTACGTTTCGAGTAGATAATTATAGTGTGCTTAATTTCTCGATTCCGATTTTCGGTGAGTGAGAAATAGTGGCTCGAAGTTTGGGGGGACAAAACTTAAATGTTACCTAAAGTGGAGAAACTTACCTTATTCGGGTTTTGGAGAGAATTACATTAATCATGTCCCACATCGATTAATGAATAATGTTTTGTGTGGTATTTAAGTCTCTACAATATTGTAGGAGATAACTAAGTGACATGTGGTGGGCTTGGGCCACACATGCTCATGCGCGCGAGCCTTTTCGCCGACCGCCTCACACGCGGCGCGGCGCGCCACGCGCCCGCGCCCCGCGCCCCGCGCCCGGCCCGGCCCGGCTCCGGCTCGGTTCCGGTTCCGGTCCGTGTCCGTGTCGTGCCGTGTCCGTGGACTTGGACTTGGATCTTGGATCTTGGCAATTGGTCCTTTGGGTGGTCCGTCGGGTCGGGTGCTGGGTCGGGTGGTGGGTCGGGTGGTGGGTCGGGTGGTGGGTCGGGTGGTGCAGTGGACCGGCTGCACTGGATTGCTCTCCGTGGGTGTTGTGCACCTGCCACACCCAAGCAGTACTTTTGGATGGAAGTCTCTGGAATGAGACTCTTCAGGTGTCCATCACTCCACTTACCATCCACGACCTCCAACATTAATGGCTCCTGCAATCAACACCTGAGCTGGGACTGCCTATAAATAGGACCAGTCTGCATGTCATTCCAACACCTGCAAAACAACAACATTCCATAGTTAGCTCTGCATCTCATCCTAGCTGCTTCTTAGCTCAAGTCTCCAGGCACTGTCCTCGCCCGGAAAAGTCTAGTTCGCCGGAGCTCGAAGATCTCGCGGTGCCTGCAATCCTCGAGACGTCGTCGTTTCATCTTTGGGGACGAAACGCCAAAACCGAGAGCACTACCGGGGCGTTTTTCGTCTTGCGGAGAGAGGACTCCCTCGACTCGACGGTTCTTGTGTTGTTTATTTTCTTTTGTTATTTAACAGTTTACTTGTAATAGCAGTTTGTAATACCTACAAGTTCTAACTCATGATGTTTCGTAGTGTGTAGAGATTACTTTCCAAGAATGATAAAGTGTGCAACAAATAGTCATGTGTTATGAATTTCTTGAACTTGTTAGGCGTTGCCACCGTGATTTGGCGCCACTTTGCAATATAGTTTAATCCCATTCAAAATTGTTTTGCAAGTTATTTAGTTACTAACATTTAATCCCAATAATGATTAGATTAATGATAAGTGATAGGGTATATTTTAGTGTTGTTCGATATTTGGTTTTGAGTAATTTTGTATCAATATTACTTTGAACATGATTGCTACTTATATTGCAATTATTGAACTTTATTAAGCATTCGAGAAATGTAAAGCTTTAATGTTAGTGAAGAAAATAAAAGGCAAAAAACCAAAACTAAAACCAACACAGAACAATGTTGGTTCAAAAGCCGGACATAAAGTCGAGCCTAATAGAAGAAGACAACAACATTGGGCCAATTTTGAATGCATAAATTGGGCTTTTTATCACACCTTATTTTGGCTAAATTGCTGATGTTGTAGGAAGGCTAAGTCTAAGGAAGTTAAGAGAGAGGTGGGAGGTTGGAAAATGGAGACAGTTTTAGTTGGAGAAAGAGGTGAGAAGGACGGCGGCTTAAACCATGCAGGAGGATTGATTCTTGATTACTTCCACATGACGAAGACGATGGCAACTCAGAAGCTCCTCCTTGAATTATCCTCTCTCCATTCTCTTGCTGCTATATTGTTTTGAATTGTCTGTTGCTGCTCCTTACTGCGCCCCTTCATTGTGTGGCGTCATTACCAATATTAGCTACCCCTTCCGCCTTAACGGCGATCCCGGAGCTGAATTGGCATGCGAAAACGACGTCGCCTCGCTCTCTCTCAATTCTCGAAAGTACTATGTCAAAGCAATCAACTACCACAACTCCACCATCAACAACAACATCCTTATTAATAATGAGGGGTGGCCTGGTCGTTATAATTATCATATTAAACAGATATGTATTATTAGAATAAAGAGTATCAAATTCATCAAAAGTCCAACATCTATCATTTACACTAAAAAAATCATTTTCTTATGTTAGTGTGGGGATGATTATTGTTGGAATTTGTATTTTCTTTGCATCTCATAATTTAATGAATTCAAGACGTATTTATGATAAGTAGAGTTGGCAAATAGGCAGATCGGAGCCGGACCAAATTGATTTTTTCGGGTCGGTCCAATCCACCCGACTTTCTCTCGGGCTATTTATTTTGAAGCCCAGTCCAGCCCCTTGTAGTTTGTCTGGTGGGCGAGCTTAACCGGTCCAATTTTTTTTCAATTTTTTTATATTTTGAAGTGTTTTATTTGAAGAGACACGTTTAAAAAAAAGGAAATAATTTCTTAAAAAAATTATAATTATCTAAGTATTTTATTATTTCTCTCTCATACTTTATCATCAATTTTCTCACTATCTCACCTATCTTATTTCTCCTACTTTATCATCTACTCTTCATATACTTTATCATCCATTTTCTTTCTCATACTTTATCATCCACTTTTTTAATTGCCGCGCCGAGAAGAAATGTGTCGCTTCAAACGGGACGGAGGGAGTAGTATTTAATAATCTACAGAACATGCAAACAATTAGAACACAATTAGTTAATTAAGATAACAAAAGAGACAAATCTACTATGCAAGCATCCGCTGGACAGTCAATGACAAACCTCATGCCCAGGAGGACTGATATGGCAAACACAGAAATTGCCAAGGAGCAAAGCTGCTGCTTCCAGACAACAAAATAAACCTTGAAAACAAGACATGTCGACAAAATAAAGAACTCCGGGTCTAACATTTGTTAGAATGCGGATTGAGAAAAGTAGACTAATACAGAACGTCATAGACAACTGAAGGGATTATTACATAGAAGAACTGTTTAAAGCCAAATCCGGATAAGTGTGAGAGCTGGTTTTTCTGGTTCGCTGTAAATAATTACAGATACACATGATAGACAATATGAAAAAGTTGACAATCAAGCTAGTTTACTCAAATTCTTCAAAATATAATAATGTAAGAGAAAGCAGCCATTTAGCATCAACATTTTCACACCAAACAGGAACAACCATTCATTTTACTTGATCATCCTTCAAGAAAATACAAACCCCATAATTTATTTAAGAAAGAAATAAGAATAAGAAACAATAAGAAACCGTCTCAGTTATCGCGCATAATCTTCAAACTCGTTCGGGGGAGGGGAGGTAATATTCACCTTTTTCAAAACACAGGGGGTATTTGCACGTTGTCCAAACCAGAGAAGGGCTCTATGCCCTGTTATTATTGGAGAATTAGTTCATTATTTATTGCTTTATTTTTCATTTAGAAAATTAAGCCCTAGACTAGAAAGGAAAGAGAAGTTGCGGCGCCCATCCTCCCGTTAGAAAAGAAAGAGAAGTTGCAGAGGTGCCTGTCCTCCCGTCGGTCTCGGTTGTACTAAGAAGGTGCGACTTCATTTTCTTTTGGGATACTCAAACTAAGTACATAGAGGTATGTTGTTTTTACTCTTCCCTCCTCTCATCTTCTTTTCTTCACTCACTCTGTCAAGAACGCTGTCTTGGGGATTTCGACATATCAATATGTGGATTGGTTCTTCTAGGCTGGAATGTGATAAAAGTGTGTAAACAGGTGTTGAGCATACAAATGTAGAAGAATCTTGTCTCTAGATTATTATAATTCGCCACTTTCTCTGATCAAGTCAATATTTTTCCTAATCTTGATTATTATAATTTTCCATTTTCTCTAATTTAGATTATTATAATTTTCCACTGCACGAGAAATTAATTGTTGATAATTAGCGTTTTCTGGGAACTAATAAGTAGATGCTAGTTCTTTTCTTCTCAACAAAACATAAAACGGCATGTTAAAAGCTTATTGTATTATGATCATAGATAATAAATCTGACTCCTTATATGCAGTGACGAAGCTAAGAATATATTCAGCCGGGTCAAAAGTTAAGTTGGGAAAAAAATCAATGAAAAAGGGGACCAAAGATTAAAAAAAATAAGGAAAAAATGATAAAAGGAAGAAAAAATAGCCAAGAAGATAAAATAAGCAAGGAAGAATCAAACCATAGACCTTGAGATTGGATAAGTGGGTAGTTGCTACTGGGATATAACCTACCTACATGATTAATACTAGTGCAATATAAATATATCTATTTTTGAGCCGGGTCAACTGCCATTGCTGGAATAGCTGTGGATTCGCCTCTGCTTATATGTACTAGGAAAAGCTTTTGCATTTTATATTTATGTGGTAATCGAGACTAATCTGCGCTCTTGTTAAAGAATCTAATGTTTAGGTTGACAAACGTGTTGGTACATCCTAGAAAATTCGAGAGAGAAACAAAAAACCTCTTTTCGGTTGCTTTAGAATCAAAATCATCTGCACTATTTCTTTCTAATTGAATTTTAAGAGAGAGTCTGGTGATGGTCTATGATCTCCTTTTACATTTTGGCTACAATTTGTTCTTGACGGCAACGAGTATGGCCGCGTGACCATAAAGTCGTCGACTCTAATTCTTTAACTGTGGTCCGCATGTTTTCCCGTGTTTTTTATGGCTTTGTTAAGTTTACCAATTTGGTTCATCTCCGGAACTAGTTTTTACTAAGCATATATACTCCCTCTGTCCCTCCAGTTTTTTTTTCCACAGGAAAATTAAGAAAATTATTAGTTGTGTAAAGTAGTGGGTCGGTTAAATTATATAAAAATATCATTTTAAATTAAAAAGGAAAGTGGACAACTAGAATGAGATAACCGGAAAAGGAAAACTAAACAAATTAGAGTGAGATGGAAATGGAGGAAGTAGAATTTTACTGCATGTAATTAATACGATTGATCTTGCTTTTACCATAAGTAGCGAATGATGCTTGCTTGTTGATGGAGAAAAGTGGTAAAGAAATATTCCAAATCTAGAGTTGTTTCTATGAAACAAATAAACTCCATCACTTGAATTCTTACACCACAAAACACAAACACAAACATGAATCCCCTCGAAGACAATCATGAAATCAACAAACAGCTCTTCCGAAACGCCAACCTCGCCAATTGGTACGAAGTGATCGAAACATACAGAAAACATTCATCATCTCCTTTAGAGTTCGGTTCTTCCTTTCAGCCATACCATTTGATTGAGGCGAATAGGGGGCAGTGGTTTGATGAATAATACCACTTGTCTTACACAACTCTTCAAAAGGAGCTACATACTCTCCACCTCTATCACTTCGTACCATTTTGATTTTACAATCAAGTTGGTTTTCGGCTTCTGCTTTGAAGTTAGTAAAAGCTTCAAACACCTCATCTTTACTCCTTAAAAGATAAAGAGTACAATACTTAGTGCAGTCATCATAAAAGTAATAAAATACTTTTTCCCACCTCTAGTTTGTACAAACTTTAAGTCACATACGTCAGTGTGAATGAGTTCTAGAGGTTTTGTGTTCCTTTCTACAGAATGAAATGACAGCTTAGCCAATTTCGCTTCAACACAAACTTCACACTTGGTTTTGTTAAACTCATTTACTTTAAGTAGATCGAGATTAACTAATCTTTTTATCGCATTTAGATTAACATGTCATAATCTAGAATGCCATAAATCAGAACACTCAATCAAGTAGGAGGAAGTAGCTTCATTCTCATTATTTTTTGCCTCAACGGGCTCTTGGCGAATTGCCATTACACTTAATTTGAAAAAGGCCATCAGATAGGTAGTCTTTTCCTAAAAACATGCCAAATTTTGATAGAATAAATTTGTCACACTAAAAAACTAGTCTAAACCCTCTCTTGCCTAGTACAGAGCCGGACACAAGATTCTTCCGGATGTCGGGGACATGCAGCACCTCTCCAAGAGTAAGGTTCTTCCTCGAGCTCAACCTTAGCACCACAGTACCATATCCAACTACCTCGGATGAGGCTTGATTTCCCATAATGAGCTTCTTCCCTTGGCAACTCTTGTACTTGGTGAAGCGGCTTCGATCGCCACAAACATGTGCCGTGGCGGCGGTATCAATATACCACTTCCCTTCATTCTCCACGATGTTTGCTCGGTGACAACGGCCGCAAGGTCGGCTTCAGTGAGGTCAATCTCCAACATATTGGCTTGACGAGCCCTCTTCTTCTTCGGCTTTCGGCAGTCCTTGGACATGTGACCGGATTTGCCACAGTTGTAGCAGTCCCCTTCAAACTTGCGAGCTTGTACCTTGCCCTTCCCTTTGGGGTTGCTATTCGGATACCCTCTCTTCGAGTTGTTGGTGTTTCCACCTTTCTCTGCGAGGTTAACTCTCGGTTCCACGGGTGCTTTGCCCTTTCCATCTCGAGTCCTCATATCGGTCTCGATGCGGAGCTTGACTACAAGGTCTTCAAGCGTCATTTCCTTTCGCTTGTGCTTCAAATAGCTCTTGAAGCCCTTCCAGCTCGGGGGAAGCTTTTCGATTACGGTTGCCACGATAAAAGGATCTGGCAAAAGCATACCTTCGGCGTGGACATCATGGACAATGAGTTGGAACTCTTGCACTTGCTCCATGACCGGTCGAGAGTCCACCATTTTGTAGTCCAAAAACTTGGCGACTACAAACTTCTTGGTTCCTGCATCGTCAGTACAGTATTTTCTTTCAAGTGCCTCCCAAATTGCCTTGGAGGTCTTTACATTTGCATATACACTGTACAGACCATCATCTAGTCCACTAAGCAAGAAGTTTTTACAAAAGTAATCTGAAGTCAGCCAATTTTCATAAGCTATCCGGACTTCCATGTTTTCTTCGGTTTCACTTGGAGGGGCGGGTGCATTCTCCATCAGCACAGTTGTAAACTCTAATGTTGCAAAGTAGAACAACATCTTTTGCTGCCACCTTTTGAAGTCGGCTCCTCCATACTTCGCCGGCTTCTCGGCGGCAAGCGGCATCTGTGACGAGTGCATAGGTGCCGTCGGGGTCGAGTTCGAGCCTCCCACCACACCAAGGTGGTTCACACTCCCAAAAGGGACGTTCGTCTGCAAGGCATAAGACATTGCATTGAAGTTAAATGTCGAGTTAGTGGCATTAGCACGGTTAAGTGCGATTCTAGCGTCGGTGGCGGCAGACATGGCAGCAAGAGTTGGATTAGCAAACACCGGAGTTGGAGTTGGGATAGACGTCGGTGGAACCACATTGCCAGAGGAGGCAATTACGTCTGAAACGGCGGGGTTGGGGGCGGCAGAAGCGGCGGCGGCGGCGGCAGCGGCGGAGATGGCAGCAGATGACGAAGACATGTTTTCAAGCAGCTTGAGTAGCATTTTTTCGTCTTGCGATTGTTGGATACAAAAGCTGCTACTATAAAACAATACAGTAAGTCGGAACAAAACTTAAAAAACTAAAAGTAATAAAACTGCGTCGAGTCGAGGAAGGCCTCTCTCCGCAAGACGAAAAACACCCCGGTAGTGCTCTCGGTTCTGGCGTTTCGCCCCCAAAGATGAAACGACGACGTCTCGAAGATCTTGCGGTGCTGCAATCCTCGAGACGTCGTCGTTTCATCTTTGGGGGCGAAACGCCATAATCGAGAGCACTACCGGGATATTTTTCGTCTTGCGGAGAGAGGCCTTCCTCGACTCGACGCAGTTTTATTACTTTCAATTTTTTTAGTTCTATTCCGACTTACTGTATTATTTTATAGTAGCAACTTTTGTATCCAACATAAAATAGTCTAGGTTGCACGGATACGGGCACTTGACACAATCCGATACGGACACGGAATACGGGACACGATATTTTAAAATAAAAATTACGGCACGATACGGGCGCTAATTTATATATAAATATAAAATCTAGTGTAAAATAAATTAGTTTTGTATATTTTTATTAGAATTAGATATTATGTGTATATAAATTTATTAGACACGATAATTGAAGTGTCGTGTCATGTTCGAATGTCTGACACGTGTTCGAAACAATACGTTGATGTTTTTTAAGTGTCCATGCAACATAGAAAACAGTAGAGGTTCTGATGCAACATATTCGAGAACACATTGTATCCTTGTGTAATAAAAGAAACATTACTTTTTTGACTTTTTCCCCGTAAATTTTTTTTAAAATCTTTCGAGATTTTCTTGTTGTACGAACTTGTATAAATTTGGAAAACTATTTTCTAACGATAATGTCCTTTGTTGTAGGCATATCTGTTGATGAGCTGCAGCTAGAGCCCATTTCCATTACTCGAGATGCAAATCTTGAGTATGAGGAACGGTCACCAGTATATCCAATAAATTATCATACCTGTTTAGGAATGCTTAGTTTAATACGTAACGTAATACGGGCGTTACTCCGATGTAAGTATTCAATTCTTTGAATTAGTTACATACACGATAGGATAATTTAATATCGACAAGGATAGCCCGCAGCTTATACCTAAGACGTGCACTCACTCGCAGTGGATCATAGCAGTGAGAAAAATGATGAAGAAAGTTATGTAGAGGACAAACAACCTCATCGACAAAATGAAGAGCATCCAAGGGGTAAGATTTCGATTGATATTAGTAACCTATTTTCTTTTTAATGATCTTGCAATCTTATTTTACATAATATGGTCGTATATAGTATGCTGCTAACACGTTTGTTTCTTATTTTTGTTTTGCAGCACTAAAACGAATGGCACAAGGAGTCCTTCCTATAAACTACACCACAATATTCAATTTCGTCAAGATTATACTAAAAGTGATGTTAGTATTTTTCAGCTTAGGTAACTCATCTCCAACTTTTCGTGTCATATCCCGTGTCATGATTTTCCATAATAAAATTTATTTTTGCATGAAATGGCGAGCCAATTATATCTTCTCATAAAAAACTACTACAATATCCATTTCATTATAAATGTCTTGTTACTTTTTGGCACGTATATAAAGAATTTTGTGCTTTGTGTTTAAAGTAGTGTAAAGTAGCATGACCCGCTAGATTTGATCAAAGTATTATTTCATATATATGACACTTGAAATGGGATGACCAAGAAAATTTAATGAGACGGAGATAGCACAATACTAAAACTCGTATGCGGCGTCAATGTTTTCAAGGCTTCATATCAGCAAAAAGGATGAGAGTGAAGAAGGCGAAGCACATATGGTCAGTCCAGATCATGGAGAAGCTTCTAGATCATTCTCCGGTTTACGACTACAAATACAATGGCATGATGCCCGACATTATGGTTAAGAAAGTCCGAGAATCATCTGAATCTATTGATCGCGTAGATCCCATCAACGATCCTCCGAGATGGGTGGCCACCGAGGGTGTGGAGACACCCATACTTATCGCAGCAAAGAACGGGGTGGTGGAGATGGTGGAGGGGATTTTGAAGCGGTTTCCGGAGGCTGTTCTTGATGAGAATCATGAAGAGAAGAATATAGTTCTGCTTGCTGTGGAGCACAGGCAGCCTCTCATGTATAAGTTCTTGCTGGGACAGAAAGGAGCCATTTTTAAGAAGACGGATAAGGATGGTAATAGTGCTTTGCATCTTGCTGCCAAGCCGGGGAAACGTCGCCCATGGCTCATTCCTGCTCTCCAAATGCAGTGGGAAATCAAGTGGTTCGAGGTAGGTAAACAATCTATTGATGTTTTATTTTGCGTTACGTTATCAAGAATACGTTAAGTATAGTGTGTCGATCTATTATGAGTGTTTTATTAAAAAAAAATCTTATTCTTAAATAATGTTGACAACAAAATTTTTAGTATTTAGCGACGGAAAATCAGAACATCGTGTACCGACAGAATAATGATGAAATTCTAATTTAACAGATTTAGCGACGGAGTTTTCCGTCGGTTCCGTCACTATTTCAAAATCTCATCTATTATCGACAGATTTAGCAACGGAATTTTCCGTTGGTTTTCTCGATGGCGAGACTTGAACTACTTGCAATCCTCATCGAATTTTTAACAAATTTTCTTGATATTATATAACAAATCACTTCAACATCTATTAGTGATCATTCTAGCATATGCGCGCATGCGCACAACCGGCCTCCGTCGCCGGCCATCGAGTCTGCCCTGGCCACCTCTCCGATGCCGGCGGGTCAATTGTCGACATAATTTTCTAAATTTCGTCGACAAATTTAGCGACGGAAATTCCGTCGGTAATGCCGACGGACATCCAAATCCGTTTATAAAAATTTACCGACAAGCTCTTTAGTGAAGGCTCATTTTCCATCGGTAAATGACTTACCGATGGATCTTCAATATTTACCGGTGGTTTTCCGTTGGTAAAAGGCAGTTTCTTTGTTTTCATGCACCAAAATATCTTCATTTCTTTTTACATGCACCAAAATATCTTCATGTCTTTTTTAATCTAGTTAGTAACATTTTTTTCGGATAAACTATGATTTAGGGTTAGAGGTGTTAAACCCCCTCAACTATTAGTTAGTTTTGTCCTTTGAATGATGAAAATGTGCATTTTATCTCTCAACTATCTAACTTATTGCACTTTACCCCATGAACTATTTAATTTGATGGAGAAAGTAATATTTCGGCAAAGTAGGGGTAATTTCAAACACAACGAAGTAATAGTTCAAGAGTTTTCTATGGTTGAATATCTCTCACACCTATCTCTCTCCATCTTTGATTCATCTCTTCTCTTTCAATTTACAACACTTCTCTCTGTGCTGCAATATTATTAGGGTTGGATTTATCTCCTACCTACAATTCAAAGAAAAACTGACCCTAACTTTGTATGTGTGACCGATATTTTTGCCCGAACTTTACTTCCTCGAGTAAATTATATAATTAAGGGAACGAAGTGTACATTTTCATAGTTTATGGGAAAATTCACAAAGCTAATAGTTAAGGTGTTGAATGCTTTTATCTCGATGATTTATCATTACTCATATATATAATTCACTTCTTATGCAGTTTGTGAGGAACTCCATGCCACTCAACTTTTTCCCAAAGCTCAACAACGAGTCCGAAACACCAAGAGAGATATTCAGCAAGACCCACAGCCAACTTGCCAAGGAGGGCGGCGCGTGGCTGACCAGCACCTCACAGTCATGCTCGGTCGTTGCAGCGCTCATTGTCACGGTGGCCTTCCCCACATCCGCCACACTCCCCGGCGGAGTCAAGTCCGACAACAGTGGTGTCCCATCTTTAGGAAACCAGGCGGTCTTCAGCATATTCGCCATCTCCTCACTCTTTGCGTTCTACTTCTCCGCCATTGCCGTCGTCATGTTCCTCGCCCTTCTCACATCTAGGCATGAAACCGAACACACCTCATTATTGTTCCACATCAACTTGATGACGATCATGTTTACTTAATTTAAGGTTGGCAAGCCCATATGAACGCGCCAGCACAAAGTCGATTTGGGACATATGAGGGTCTTCAACAAACACAAATCCTATCTATTCTTTTGTCGATTTATTAAATTTGTCTAACATTGAAATTGTCTCAGATACGAAGAGAGAGACTTCGGGATCGATCTGCCTAGGAAACTGCTTCTAGGGTTGACATCACTCTTCATCTCCATAGCCTCCATGTTGTTCTCTTTCTGTGGCGGCCATTTCTTCGTGCTCAAAGAAAAGCTACAATACGCCGCTTTACCCATGTATGCGATAATGTTCTTGCCGATCGCATTCCTCACCATCGTTCAGTTTCCTTTCTATTTTGATCTCGTCTGGGCTACTTTCAATAAGGTGCCGCTAAGAAGTACTTCCAGTAATTCGAAAGATGCTTCTGTAGTATAAACTCCGTTATGTAATAGAGGATTTCATGTATGTGAATTTATAAGGAGACACACCTCCCATAGAATCAACCCTCGGTAGAGACGGACAAAATAATGAATGACAAAGAAAACAAGGAAGGTTGCACGTGAGATCGACCATATGGATATGTTTTTGTTTTATAAAATAATTGGTAGAATATGCTCGACATTATGTTTTGAAATGGACATGAGAAAATGAATTTGTATAGCAGTTCAATACAATATAATTCAATAATTCAACTGGATGAAAATGCAATCATAAGAGCTTCAATCTGGCAGTAATATACCAAAAAAGAATTTATCAATAACTCTTGCAGCCAAAAAAGATACTATCCTACAAATTTTCATTTCTCAACTTACGCCCAATCGAAAATCCGTTATCTCATTTTTTATGTTTCATTCTATGTGTCACAAATAGAATTGTGATATATCTTTTTTTACTTAAAATAATTCTTCCCCTATGATTAACAAATCCAAAGTAGGGTACTTACTAATTAAACTTGGATGTAAGAATACACATATCATCATTCTATGAATGTGACATGAAATGGAATACAAAAAGTGTGATAGAAATCTTCGCCACTTACGCCCCTATTGAAAGAGTACTAACCTTCGTGTTCTTAATAGAATTCGAGTAAATTGGACCCGTTTCAATAAATACAAATAAATAAATAAGAGAAAGAACAAATACAAAATATTACCTAAATAAAAATTACATAAAGTAAATTAAATGAAAATGAAGTAGATTCATTATTTAAACACAGTTGCCATTAGTAGGTGTTTTAGATCATTGTTTAAATACAATTGTCATTAGTAGGTGCTTTAGATCTTCATCTTATGGAGATAAATGATCTTTCGCCAACAATGCATTCAACATTTTTTCTTTCGCCTTCAAATTCGACATTTATAATTTTTCGCGCTCCAAATTTATTTTAACTGTCGACAAATTTTTCGTTAACTCAATTTCATTGTCCCTATTTTTAGCGCACGAAGTTCTGGAGCAAATTCATTGATAAAATCAAATTGTGATACTTTACCTTTTCCTCTCTTTGTCACCTTATCTCTCTACCCGTAGGTCGAGAAAGGTATAAAATGCTCCCCATCTTTAGAAATCCTGGGTCTTTTCGAACTTCCACCATATTCTTGATTGCCGCCCTCTTCATTTTTAGGACATGAATGTTTTGTATCATGAAGAGATGTCAAGTCTCACTTAGGATGTTTACGCATAACTTCATTAAATACAACAACCTGAAACTTGCTGCCACCTGCTTCGTAACTTGAATGGGCTTTTCTCTCAACATCTTTGTGGCTCATTTAGGCCCAAACTTCATTATATACCAATCCCTAATTAGGGTTTTGGGTTTCGGACTACCTTTGGGCCCTAATTTTCTATCCTGCCTTTATACACCAAGCTCCTTTGGCCCTAATTTCCAATCCTGCAGGGTTTTGTTTTTTATTTAAAGTAAAAAAAATTGGTTGCTAGTCTTTGTCAATATTATGCATCAATCCTCATATAACTAGAAATTACGAGAAAAAGTTCAATAATTTACTGGCGACCACAATAGTAACTTGCCCTTAATATTAATCAATTGACAAAGCGTGAGTAAAAATTAAAAACCTATGAAGTTGTACCTCTGTCACTATTAGGCGTGTATGCATCACATATTAAATTGTATTATATATATATTAAAATAAAAAAATTGAAAACGTATTCCAAATGTATCCATATCCTAGTTTTTTGAAAAATGGTGCATCACCGTATCCGTATCCCCGTATCCGTTTCCGTGCTTCTTAGGTTAGGTTCTCAAACAGCAATAAGTAGCTTCACAAACCAGCAAGATTTAGAATTCCAACATGGATAACTAGGTAAGACAGATTACATATTGGGAACAAACTGTAGTTAACAATCTCCTTGTTCAGTACATACAATAACCTCTGCACTCTCAGTAAGCTGGACTTATGACTTTACTCTCCTTTACTCCCATTATTCCACATTGCAACCTCGTGCTGTTCAAAGGAAAAGATCCTCATCCATTATCACTATATTCGCAAAATTAGTTGAAGGTAGTTTAATATTAGTCTGACTGCTCCTGAACCTGGTAAACTTCAATTTAAATTGAATCACCAACAACAGAAGAGCTTGGAAAACATGTATACAGAGCATTCGAACCAGGGGCGGATCTAGAAATATATTGTGGGGGGTCTGAGCAGTAAAACTTGACACATTAAGTTTTATATAAATCGAAAATGTTTACATCAATTGAGCTCTACGAGACTTCAAAACATAAAACTCATCAATGACCGAGTCTAAATCAATATCTATAACAAAATCTCTTTCACTAAAAATCATCAACGAGTCTTCAAGTAAATCATCTCCCATCTTGCTCCGAAGTGCCGTCTTCACATGCTTCATTTTTGAAAATGCTCGTTCAGTTGTAGCAGTGGAAACCGGTAATGTCAAAACTAGATGAATCAGTCTAGTTAACATAGGATAAACCTTCGATCTCCCACTCTCGGCAAATACTTGACTCAACTCAACAAGTGTAGAAACTTGAAATTCTTGCTTGAGCATCACATCATGCTTATAATGTATCAACTCATACTCCAATGTAACTACATCTTGATTAGTGAAATCTCCAGGATATAACTTACTTGCAAGCTTGCAAATATCATCACTTTTGAAAGAGGCAAAAGAGTTTTTAAGATCTAAGGCCACACTAAGAGAAAGCAATTCCACAGATACATCATTAAATCTTGAATTCAACTCCATCAAGATATGATCTATTGCTCCATTAAAAACATCATAATGATAATGATGTTCGATAGAAGTTTGTCCACGAGAACGACCAATCTTATAGGGAGAATCCAAATTAGGAACATCAATATCATTCTTCAAGCAAAAGGCATTGACCTCTTCCAGAAATTCCTCCCAACCACATTCTCTCAATTCTTGAAGAATAGATTTAGTACTAGAGATAAAAGAAATAGCATCCAAAATATCTTGAGTTTTTCTTTGAAGAATTTGGCAAAGAGAATCTGTGATTCTCATAACTTTATGCATCAAGTGTAAAGTGAATACAAACTCAAAGTTTGCCATATTTTTGTAAACTCCTTGCACTTCGGCTTTAGATCTCCCATTCGAAGAATGTTCAATGAGACATTCAAATACTTTACAAGTTGCAGCATACATACCTATCAAACTCTTCACAGAGTTGTAGTGCGAACTCCATCGAGTAGCTCCAGCTCGTTGCAAATTACCAATTTGATTGGCACCACGTCCAGAATCAAGCTCATCTGCATCCAATAAACTTTGAATTTCATCTCTTTGAGCGGCGGGCAGATGAGAAACACGCCTTGGTGAAGAAGTTATAATGTTAACAACATTATCCAAGTGGGAAATGAACTCCCAAACAACACTGATATCCTTAACGGAAGAAACCAATGTCAATTGTAGACAATGCGCAAAGCAATGAATATAATAAGCATATGGACAATCTCTAAGAAATAAAGCTTGGAGACCATTCCATGAACCGCTCATATTACTAGCACCATCATACCCTTGGCCTCTCATTTTCTCAGTCTGTAAATCATGATGAGAAAGAACACCACATATCGTTTTTTTCAAATTTAGTGAAGTGGTGTCACTAACACTTTTAATTGCAAAAAAACGTTCAACTAAAACTCCATGATCATTCACAAACCTCAAGATAATGGCCATTTGCTCTTGCTTGGAAATATCTTGTGCTTCATCAACAAGAATACTAAAATATCCATCTCCAACTTCTTTACGAATCTTTCGACGCGCTCTATTGGCCAAAATCATCAAAATGTCACTAACAAGGACTAGTTTGACTCCCGGTAGCTATGGATGAAGGTCTTGAGCTACCTTCAATTTCATTATCCGAACGATCACGTTTCTTAAAAAATGACGATATAAGACCTTTTCCTTTCTTTGCTAAAGGTTGGTCTTGATCCATTTCTCAACTATAAACATAAATGAGAGAAAAACTCATAATCCATACGGCAGAACTCAAGATTCAGAAAAATAAAATATTGTTATAGATTCCTTTCTTTCTCGAACTCTATATGTGAAAGATCAAAGATATAAGAGTTAGAAAAGCTCATAATAGGTATTACCTAGCACAACTACCAACAGATGTATAAAAAGGGTATAATTCTACAATAAATTCAAGTCAATTATGCCATT
>CM054815.1:17177151-17257151 GCA_028984105.1 Lavandula angustifolia | reverse complement strand
ATTTATTATAAATTATAATTATTTAATAACACTAAGGGCAAAATTGATATTTCTTCTAAAAAGTAACAATATGTTACTTTTATCAATATTATTCAAAACACTATTTTTTCTACTTTCAACTGCTTTCAGCACTTATTTTCAAAAACTAACCGATTTTCAAATAAGTTGTTTTCAAATTTGCTTTAAGCAAATTTTCAACACTTATCAATAAGCTTCAGCTATTGGAAGTCGCTTTCAGCTTATTGAAAGTCGCTTTCGTGATTTAAGGCGGGTGCGGAGGTGTTTGGACACCCAACTTAAAAGTTGAGATTCTCTAAAATTGGGTCAAAAATAGAGAAGCGAGTTGAAATATCTCTAATCCTAATATTTTTTCGAAACAAATTACCCTTTAAAATAGAGAAGCAATTGAAATATCTCTAATCCTAATATCTCTAATATTTCTAATCCTAATATTTTTTCAATTTACGCTTATTGCTTTTAATTTTTTCGAAATAAATTACCCTTTAAAACTTTATTTAATTTAAAAAATAACTCTAATCCTAATATTTATTTTCATCAACATATTAGCCGTGTCTCTTCCTCTCTCTATCAATTATAATATTATATAATATTTATATTAATTTAATATTTTATAATATTATATTAAAATTATTAGTAAAAAATAAATATAGAATAAGAACAATTTTTGAATATTATTTATTTATTATAAATTATAATTATTTAATAACACTAAGAGCAAAATAGACATTTCTTCTAAAAAGTAACAATAAACTACTTCTATCAGCAGTATTCCAAACACTATTTTTTCCATTTTCAGCTACTTTCTGAATTTATTTCCAAACACTAACTGATTTTCAAATAAGATATTTGCAGCTGCTTTAAACAAGTTTCAGCACTTATCAATAAGCTTCAACTACTCCAACACCCTCTAGTAAACGATATTTTTAAGAAATAATAAAATAATAGATGCATGATTTGGAATCAAATTTGTCTGCATTGGACAAGTGTATAAAGTTTGAGACCTCATTTCATCAATAATATTCTTTGTAAAAATATATTTATTTAAAAAATGAAAAGCATTACACTCCAATCCACAATGTACAGATATATATTTCAACAATTTTTTTTATAACATCAACTACTATTACACTCCAATCCACAAGGTACAGATAGATAATTTCAATAATTACATGTACCGACTCAAATAATATGTCCCTTTAGAATTATATAGCATTTAATGTTTTTAGCTTATGGTCAAAGATTTTGTATTTGAAACCCACCATAACTGCTAAAACTGCTACAAATTTCTTGCTAAACTAAAAAGTAGCAGATGTACATTCTCGCACGTGCCGTACATGTTTCTATTTCTCCTAAGGCGGTCAGAATTTTCGATTCTCTATTTTATAAAACTGAATATCAAATCGCAACATTTTCGGTTCGGCTCGATTCCATTTCAATTTTAACCTACACTTA
The DNA here is from genome assembly GCA_028984105.1 of Lavandula angustifolia. NCBI lineage: Eukaryota > Viridiplantae > Streptophyta > Magnoliopsida > Lamiales > Lamiaceae > Lavandula > Lavandula angustifolia. Next base: position 17,255,678 of record CM054815.1, on the reverse strand, counting down.
AAAAGAAAAAGGATTTTATTTTTCATGTTTCAATTTCAATTTGGATGCAGAGTACTAAAGAAAAAACTCATTCAAATTCATTAAAATTTTGTGTGCCCATTATAACAGAATATTCAAGGATATATTCTGGAATGTGCCATACACGTTCCTATTTCTCCTAGGGCTGTTAGAATTTTCAATTCTCTACTTTATTAAACCGATTATCGAATCGAAATATTTTCGGTTCGCTTGATTCAGTTTCAATTTTCACCGAAGTTAAAAAAGAAAAAGGATTTTGTGTTTCACGTTTCGATTTCAATTTGGATGCCAGATGTATGTGGCTTGGAAAAGCTTGCCCACTATGGAAAAGAAGCGAATGAAATAATATTATAAGCCTTCTTTTACATATACTCCAAATTTCCCCCCATCCCAATGCACAGCCAAAAAAATCAATCAACTTCACATAGTGAGACTTAGATAAAAGAGACTAAGACTTTGCAGATACATAAAATTCATACAATTTTCAGATGCCAAATTGACGTAATAGATCCCTAAACTATTTATGATTAGTGGATATGATTCCCAAATAATTTTCTTTTGATAAACATAGTTCTTTCGTTAAATAATCCGACGGTTCTCAACATTTTTTAAAAATAATTTTTAAAATTTAAAGATTATTTTTGGTATTTGGATCTATAAAGACTAATACTCCATCCGTCCCACAATTATTCTCTCATTTCTTTTGACACGGTAATTTAAAAAGTTGTTGGTTTTGAGTAAAGATGGTGGTTCCCTTAAAAAAAATATTTGTAATACTTTTTTATTTTAGAAAATGAGACAAGAATTATAGAATAACTAAAAAAAATGAGACAAGAATTATATAACGAAAGGTGTAGAAAATTGTATGAGAACAATTTTACCATTCTTAAAATGTTTAGGGACCATAATTGACTAATGTGATAATGATGAAGTTTATAAAAATCACATATTTTTTTTCAATGTCGATACATAGATCAATTATTAAATACTAAAATATGTTCCAAATTATGCTAATTAATTAATATTTGATAGAATTTGTGTATCACGTTCCAAAAAGACAGGTCGTTGCCAAGTCTTCTCTATGAGGAAACTATTAACTGCTTGCATGAAAGAAGCTGTTTCTTTCAAAGCCGCCTTTCTTGACTCTAAAGCTATGATAACCAGAGGATAAAATAATTTATGTTTCTCAGTTGTTTCCAACGTCATTGTTTCTCTCCGGCCACTAGATTCTTGCTATATATTATGTAATTTTCATGATCAAGTTATAATTATCAAGAGAGAGTGAGAGGCAAATATAACTAAAGGGCTTCAAGATTATCTGAAGTAGCTATGAGTTTAAGGGGAGAGTATGCAAGGTTAGTTCATAACAAATGCCTTCTAATTAATACTTTTCTCTCTCTGGTCATACACATATATAACAGCTAGCATTGTGTCTTGGACTGAAATTTCTCATCTAGACCAGGTCACCAGACCTTGTGGTTTATGATTTAATTTGAATTAAATAACACTTTTGATTGTATTTTTTATTTAAGAAAGTTTATTTAGTGGCATGATTTTAAATAACAAGGTCCTGATCTAGGGTAGAAAAATCCGTCTTGGACTGATGTTTATAGTTGGATATTGTTTAGATTTCATATATTATTAATTTAAATTGATCCTAAAGAGTGTTGAATTCTAGATCAATCATTTATACAGAAGTGAGAATACTAAGTACACTATATGTTGGCGGGTTGTTCAGGTTTCCTAATTGGCTGAGAAAGAAAATTTTGAAGATATTTGTCATTTCTTGCATTATTGGAGTCTCCCTCGACCCACTCTTCTTCTACATTCCCGTGATCGATGGCGCCCGCCTCTGTCTCTCTGTCGACAAGACGATGGCGATCATTGCTTGTGCCCTTCGATCATTCATCGACGTTTTCTACATCTTTCACATCGTGTTGCAGTTCCGAACTGAATCATACACGCCCTTTCCCTGGGATTTTAGGAGGAGAAAGTTGGTAAAGGATGCGAAAACTGTAGCCAGAGGTTCCTACTTCATCATCGACCTTTTATCTATACTCCCTTTACCGCAGGTACGTGAAAATCCACGCAAAAATACAATTAAATATTATATTCGTACTTTTGATCTTAAATAATGTTGCACAAAAATTGTATGCCGTCTTTTTAAAATTGTGCATTCACGCTCTCATACTTTGTAATAGAAGAAGAACTGATATGGAATACGTGGAAACAAATGGCTCATAAGGACCGGTCCAACATAGGGACCAAACAGACATAATAATGGGCTCTAACACGGCACTTCACGTGTAGGCCGGTATGCACATCGGGCTACTACATGTGGAAACAAATGACTCTTAAGAACCGGTCCACCATAGGGACCAAACAAATCAATATCGCTTGAGCTTCCTATAATACCATGATAAATTGTGCCATTAAAAGGCGCATGAAGGGGAAGTGATATTGAAACTTATATGATATTCACCAAATCGATGTGGGATATAATAATGGGCTCTAACAAGAACAATAAATTTCTGGATTTGGTTTTTCTTTTCTTAGATTAATATTTTCTAGTTCATCATTGCTTGTTTCAAGTATTTGGTTAAGAATAATGCATTATAGTTTTTTTTTTTGGTGCCTAGTTTTGACTTTTCCGTCCAATAAACTTCCTTTTTATAGTCTTGGTTTTAGACAATTTAAGTTTTTTTTTTAGAAATTCTATATTTGAAAAATAAATAAAATCATGAGCGCTTATGAATGAGTGGATGGGTGAATGGGGGAGCTCATTTAATTGGTTGTAATAATATGAAGTATTTTTTGTAATATAACAATGGATTGTTTGACCGTAGTCTCAATTAAACACCAATCGGAAACAATGTTTTTTGCAGCTGGTGATTCTATTGGTGAACGTCGTTTCAAATAACCTACCGATTTCCCATATTATGAAAGAGGCATTGAAGTGGGTCATTTTTATCCAATACATACCACGAATATGGCGGATTTATCCTTTATACAAGCAGGCAACTGCAACATCCGGCACATTTACGAAGACTGCTTGGGCTGGGGCTGTTTTCAATCTCTTCCTCTACATGCTTGCAAGCCATGTATGTAACTCTCTCTCTCTCTCTCTCTCCCAGATATAATCCCTTTGTTCCATTAAACACATTTATTTTCTTTTCGGTAAGAAAATCAAGAAAATAGTATTATGTGATAACATATTATTTGAGTTTTATAGGTAATTGATTCATGTCTACATATTCTTTGTCTTGTGTATCAGATACTAGGAGCCTTCTGGTATCTATTTGCAGTCGAACGTAGAGAGACATGTTGGCGAGATTCTTGTGATGATAAAAAAGAAAGGTGTGTGGAGATTTTGCACTGTACAGATCGCGGTAATAATAATACATTGTTGATGGGTTCTACTTGCCCACTTCTGGAGCATGACAAGCTTAACTCCACGGACTTTGACTTCGGGATAGCCCTCGATGCTCTTCAGTCCGGTGTTGCTGAAAATGGAAACTTCTTAAAGAAATTATTCTTCTGCTTCTGGTGGGGGCTGAGGAATTTGAGGTGCTTAATGAACTCTTGATTCCCTTCAAAGAGAATGCTGATTTTACTTCAAATTAGAAAGTGATTAATTTTAATTGCAGTTCCTTGGGACAAAACCTCAGGACAAGCACCTTCCAGGGAGAGATTCTCTTTGCTATTGGCATCTCTGTCACTGGGCTCGTTCTCTTTTCCTTTCTCATTGGCAATATGCAGGCACGAACTGCATGCTTTTACCTTTTCATATTTTATGAGGAAAACGGCACAAAGATTTAGATGTCACACACCTCCACAATTAATTGACATGAATTAAATTAAAAAAATCTTTAATACCTAAACAACCCTCACCTGGTTAATAAATCTCAAATAAGGTATATAATTGTAAAGATCTATTGGTGTGACATAATGGGGAATATAAAAGTGAGACATAAAAGTCCATCAGAAAGAAGGCTAAGAAACTGCTAAACTGGCTCTTCCTTCCATTTTGCAGAAATATTTGCATTCTCTTAGTAATATTAGGGTAGAGGAGATGAGGGTGAAACAGAACGATACAGAGCAGTGGATGTCCCACCGAATGCTTCCCGAGGATCTTCGACTTCGTGTCAAACGACACGAGAAATTCAAGTGGCAGGAAAACAGAGGCATCGATGAAGAATCCTTGATTCGTAACCTCCCTAACGACCTAAGGAAAGACATCAAGCGCCATCTTTGCTCGGCATTAATCAAAAGAGTTAGCCCTCTCTTAATTTACCACCTCTCTTAGCCATGCCTCACCATACTAAAGCATATGCTCGTTTGTTACAGGTCCCCATGTCTGATAAGATGGACGAACACCTGCTGGACATGTTGCTTTCGCGCCTAAAGCCCGTCCTCTACACCAAGGGAAGCTACATTATCAGAGAGGGAGATCCTGTGGAAGAAATGCTCTTCATATTGAAGGGAGACATATTGATAGTGGCTTCAGATGGAGGTAGTGTAAGCATAATTTACATTATATTAATCCTAAGATGTTTGAAACCACATGATCATCCCATATGGACTAAGGTCTCGTTTGGAAGAGCTTATAATTAAGCAGTTTATTTTATTATAAGTTATATAAATCATACATAAGCTGTTTTTGACTTATTTTTATAAGTTACTAAAATTAGTTTATTTGCAGCATATAGGAAACTTATTAGGGATCTTAAACATAGATAATAAAACTCTATGTTTGATCAGATCTTATAGGTACAAGTGACTTCGACAACAAAGTACACCTTAAAGTGGGAAACTTCAGCCGGGAAGAGATTCTGACATGGGCTCTAGATCCTAATTCCTCATCCAGCCTGCCTATCTCGAAGAGAACTCTAATAGCTGAGGAGGACGTCGAGGCCTTTTGTCTGAAGTCGGATGACTTGAAGAGCTTGGCATCCCAACTCCGACGCTTTCACGGCAAGGAACCCCACCAGACTTTTCTACTCGCATCAGTGGAGGACGTGGGCAGCGTCCATTATACAAGCCGCGTGGCGACGGAATTGGAGGAGGAAGGTCGAGAGTAGAGATGCCCATTTCTAGTTTCAGTTACAATTATGTTTTAAAATCGCCCGTTACAGTTTGCCGGCGATTGAACCCGAAACTGAACAACCTCTAGACGGTTCGGTTACGGTTTTGAAACTGTCGGTTCGAATGTCGTTTCTGGTTTTACAGTCTTAATAATTTTTATTTACTAAATTGATTATATTTTTATTAATCATTTTCTAATGAGGATATAATTATCCAATTTTAATTTCTCTAAAAGTATATTAACCTAAAAAGTTGGATTGGATCAACTTATATTTTTTTATCTTAAATCAAACTAATTTTTTATTTATTACTAACATTCAATTTTGACTTTTTTTAAAATTACGTATTAAGTTGCAAATTATAGCCTGCCCCATTACAAACATTATATATTCCTTTGAGTTATCTCATTTTATATGTCATGTTTTTAAAAAAAGCAGATAATATGTGGACATAAATTAACTACCCAACAGTCAAACAATATATACACATCATTTTCTTAATCTCCGTGCCCTTACTAACGAGACAATGGGGTATTTTATTTGATAATATTAATTATTTTTCTTTCTTCACCAACTACTATTGATTTCGCTTATGAGATATTTTTTTTCTTTGGAATGACACAATGGTTGAGATATTAGTTTGAAATCGAAATTTACGAGTTCAAAGCTTCACTAACACCGTTATATGTGAGTTTATATTACCTATGAAATCGAAGGCTATTGCACGAGAGTGAAGTTTATTTCTATAAATGGAAAAAGATGTTTTGAATAGGGGAAAACCACTACACGCTTCCATGTATTTGTCATTTTTAAATGGTAATTTGGACAATATTCTGTAATGGTCCCTAATATTTTTTTTAAGTTAATAGGTTCTCACACTATTAAAATTTGGTCGAATTGATCATTCCGCTAACTTTTTTGTTGGCATTAGTCAGCGATATTTTTTAAAAATAATAAAATAATAGATGGTGATTTGGAATAAAATTTGTCTCAATTGGACAATTGTAGTATAAAGTTTGAGACCTCATTTCATCATATTTATTTAAAAAATGAAAGAATTTTAGACAATACATCAATGACAAATAGTTTGAGGACTAATTCCACTAATTATAAAGTGTCTGAAACCATAATAGTCAATTTTTATAGTTAGGTGACGCGGATTATTTCAAACATACAAATATGAAAATTAAAGATTAAGACTAGAGATGTCAAAGTGTTCGAGTCGGGCTAGCCCGGTGAGCTAACTTCAAATTTCTAGTCGGGTTGGCCCAGCCCATATATTGATCGAACTATTAAAATTATGGTCCAAGCTCACCCTTCATGGGCCATCGAATTTTTGGGCCAAATAGGCCAAGTAAATTTTTTTAATTATGTATTTTAAAATTTAATTTGATAGATGTTGTATGTTTGTGATTTTGATTATTTATCTATAGTTATGCTAGTGAATTTTTATTTTTTTTATCGATAAAGTCATTAAGTGGAGACTTTTACTATTTTTTCATGATTATGAGTTTTCGTCTTAATGATTGATGAGGGGCCTATCAATTCAATCGAAAGAATTAATTAAAATTTCAAGGAATTCAACCAAGAGAGAATTGTTCTTGAGAACACTGACTTTTTATTTTAAGTAAGAATTGATACCATCATATTACATTAATTTTAATACGACTACAAATTATATAAGTGCTAGTGAGTGGGTGGGTTTGACCCGTAACCCATCGGGCTTTTTTGGCCCAAAGCCCAATCGACCCATCGAATCATTGGGTCGGGCCATTTCTGCCCATTTCATTTTGGGTCTTCAAATTATAAGCCCAATCCTGTCCAAATTACGGATTGATACGGCTGGCCCACTGGATTGGGCAATTTCGGGTATTTTTTGACATCTCTAATTAAGACACATATTTGTTCACATAAATAATAATTACACATCTTGATCCAACAAAAAAAAAAAATCTTACATCAACCACTATTACACTCCATAAGGTACATATAGTTAGAGAATTTTAATAAGTATATTTATCTATAAAAATTAAGATTTATATGTACTAATTTAAACAATATGTCCCCGTAAAAAACATAGCTTTGTAGTATGAAAATTATAAATTCGAAACCCACAAAAATTGCAGATTTACCTTATGTACATCCGAAGTAGCAACTGGAGTTCCACGATAAACTAGAAAAAATAAAAAAATAATTAAAAAAAAAACTCTTCAAATTCATTAAAATTTTGTGTGCCCTTTTATAATAGAATATTTGAGGATATATCCTCGCACGTGCCATACATGTTCCTATTTCTCATAGGGCTGTTAGAATTTTCAGTTCTCTATTTTATAAAACCGATTATTGAATCTAAATATTTTTTGTTAGGCTCGATTCATTCTCATTTTAACCGAAATTAGAAGAGAAAAATGATTTTGTTTTTTTCATGTTTTGCAGATGCCTAGATGCAGAGTATGTGGCTTGGAAAAGCTTGCCCAGTATGGACAAGAATAAAACGAGTCAAACAATATTCATAAATCATCTTTTACATATATACTCTGAATTTCGCCCCCATCCCATGGACAGCCAAAAAAATCAACTTGACATTGTGAGATTTAGATACAAGAGACTCCGACTTTGCGGATATATAAAATTCATACAATTTTCAGATTTGAGTTGACGTGAGTAAGCCGCACATTTCAACTAGGGAAATGACAAAAAACTACATTGTGTTCAGGTGAAAATGCGTAAAATTACTTTATATTCTTTTTTATTGCAAAAAACACTATAAATGTTGCAGAAAGTGAAATTATTAAATTAGACGAGCCAAAATCTAAACCACAAAACAAGAATAGGGAAAAATGTGAGCTTTGAAGAACTAAGAAAGAATCGATTTAAAATGAGATATACAATACTGACGTGTATGCTTGAGAGTTTATCAAAATTAAATATTATACACATTGTAAGAGTGTTTCAGACATAGTATATCATCAAAAATGTAAAAATCTTATCCAAACACAGTGAAATTGATTGAAATACTTGTATTTGATGTTAGGAATTTTATTGCAACAAGTTTAAAAATACAAGGGTATTTTATTTTTTTTAGGTATTTTCACCTGAACACATACATGTTTTATTTTATTTTATTTTTGTTTTCTTTTCCATATCAACGTGAAGAAGTTGAAAATTAAGTATTAAGCCTTTTCTATTTTTTGAATACAAATATTACTCCATTCGTCCTATTATTTGTGACCACATTCTTTTCGGTACAGGAATTAAGAGAATAGATGATAATTGATAAAGTATGAGAGAGAGAGAGGTAGATGGTAAAGTATGAGAGAAAAGATGAGTGAAAAAATGAGAGAGTTGGAGAGAGAAGTTGATAAATTAAAAGAGAGAAGATGATAAAATAAGAGAGATGATAACAATTATTTGTCAAATTCGGAAAGTGACCACTTTTAGTAAGACATCGACCTTACCTTAGCTGGATTTCGCTGGTGCCACCTAAGTCCAATGCACTGATTCATCTCATTGACGGAAAATGATCTACCTCACGGCTAGATAGATAAATGTTTAGATTTTGCGATTATTTTTTAACTGGAGTTATCAAGAGCAAAGATATGTTTCTAAGAAAAATTTTATATCCTTTTCACGGCTTATCACGAGAACGACCATGTTTTTTCCCTTTCTCTTTCGATCCGATCTAAGCACGAAGTAGACTATTGCCCGAGGGACGGAGCAGGCTAGGTTAGCCGAAAGATGGTTATCGGTTCAAGAACGTAACCAATCGAAAAATGTGCAAGGTCACTTATAGTGAGATGGAGGGAGTATGAAACAAAGTTAAAATAAAAAACATTTAAAAAACTTTTCAGTTCAATTTGGATGGTTAAAATAAAAATCGAAAATTTAAAACAAATGAGAACCAAAAATTGAAGCAAATTTGTTTGGTTGAACTCGATTCAGTTTGAACCAAAAACTTTAAGTTTAGGTTCGGTTTATTCAGTTAACCGACCAAATCGACACTCCAACTTTCTCCAACAACCAAACCTATTAGCTCGCTATGCCTATTATGTCGGAATTTATCGCCCACAAAAACTGGATTCAATTTTTTAAATTATACTATTAAAAAAATTAATTGTGAAAATTAATCTTTTCAAAAGATATTTACTTAAATTAATCTTATTTTTGCCCAAATTATCTTACTTTATTTTTTGCAAATCAATTTTTTGAGTAGTGATAAAAGAATTAAACCCCTTTAGTTTTTTGCACATTGTTTTTGAACTATACACTTTTCCTCTTTCAACTATCTAATTTGTTGCAGAGAGCAAAATTTGCAAAAATTCCATTCACACGTCTAAAGTTAGTGGAAGTTTTGTTAGGAAAGAAATATTGCAGCGAGCTACAGAGAAAAATGTTGCAGAACCCAGCGAGAAGATATACAACGAAGACGGAGAGTAAAATTTTTGGACAATATTTGGTTATTTCGGGTAAATTTACTAAGTATCCTAACTTTGCTTGTGTGACCTGAAATTTACCGGAATTTTACTTCCTGCAATAAATTAAATAATTGAGGGATTAAAGTGCGACAAATTAGATATCAGTAGGTAAAATACATGTTTAAGGCCCTGTATTGGAAAACAACTTAGGCCCCGTTTGGTTGACAGAAAGGAATGGAATCGGAATCGGGAATCATTCACGGAGGTATGGAATGAAGGAATGATTCCCGAAAGCAGGTTGTTTGGTTGCGGTAGGAATGAACTTGATTCCAAAACCTGTTTGGTTTGGTTGAAGGAATGGAATCAACTATTTTTTTAATTAAATACATTTTTATTTAACTTCATAATAGTTTAATATTTAAATATTAAAAATGGAGTTACATGAATAAAACTAAATCAACTACTACCTCTCCATTCATTAAATAAATCTTGAGCTAAAGTGTTTCTAAAAGTAGTCCAAGCATTTGAATGTTCAATGTGATTGATGTATTCAATTGGAGTACAACCGCTACGAGTGTCGTCCTCTTCTTCGTCACCTCCATATTCAATATGATTATCAGTGGGCATATATTCCCGAATCAGGTTATGTAGAAGAGCACAACATGAGACTATACGACCTTGCGTCTCGATTGGAAAAAATGAAGGACCTCGTAAAATAGCCCACCTTCCTTTCAACAATCAAAAACATCTTTCTATGACATCCCTTGCTTTAGAATGCTTCATATTGAAGAATTTCTCCGCACTAGGCGATTGTCGATCACCCGTTTCCTTTAGGTGATACCGATTTCCTCTAAAAGGAGCAAGAAATCCATTGCAATTTGTGTATCCAGCATCCACTAAGTAATAAAATCATACATAATAAAAATAACTATCTTTTACTAATTACAATATTGGAAGGCAAAAAATTGTGTAATATTGAAACATAATTACCTTGAGGTACTTTTAATCCATTAGGATGGTTAATTGCATGTCGAAGAACACATCCATCATGTGCAGATCCTTCCCAACCAGGCATGATAAGTATGAATTCCATATTTGGTGTGCAAACACCCAACACATTCATTGCGATATTGCCTTTCCTCGTCCGATACCTCCCTCTATCTTCATTGCGAGCGTGACAATTAATTAAGGTACCATCCAATGCACCTAGGCAATTCTATATAAAAAATAGTTAATTTAATTTGCATATATCTTTACAACAACAAAGTAGATTGCATAATACCTTGAAATGTTTCCATCTACCATCTTCACAATCTTCCTCTATCGGCATAGGTTTTTTGAGCAATCGGGGATGCAACTTCATAACCGCATTAAGACATTTATTGAAGCTCCTACTAATAGTTTCCCCACTTCTATTGAAATAATTAGCAATAGCTCTATTTTTTCTTCGCATGAGCAAGTGTGTAAAGGAAAGAAGCCACTTTTTCCTCTCGTGACATATTGTTACTTCCATTCAAACCTCGCACATCCCTAACCATCTCACATAAGGCAAAGAAAGTTCTCTTATTCATGTGAAGCTCATTTTTACAAGTAATGTCATTTTCATAAATCAACTTGTTTAAGTTTTCTAACCGTTGCCGTTTCCTATCTCTTTGTGTATATGTTATTCTATTTATTCTACTTGCATAACTAATTCTTCTCATAAATAAATACATCATAATGATCACATTAATAATAGTCATTATAGTTTGGATCATTTCCATTTGTCTAGCCCTCCTTCTCCTCATCATTTTCAATCTAAAAGTATCCATATACGTGGAAAAAGAAAATATTCACTTGAAAATGCCACACAAGATGCAGATTTGAATTGGAAATACCACACACGATTTTAACTGGAAAGATTCACTGAAGTTCAAACAAGATGCAGATAAAAATCTAGCAAGATGCAGTTAAAACAAGATGAAGGCGGCGAAGAAGCATATATCTCAAATTTAGCTTGGAAATAATCTAGCAAATCACCATAAAAATCAACAACGGCGGAGAAGGCGGCGAGAAGCATATATCTCAAACTTCAAACTTAAACCACGAGAAGGCAGCGGCGAAGCGTATAGTCAAACTTCAAATTAAACCATATATCTCAAACTTCAATTGCAAGCTAAACCCGCCTCCAAACTTCAAATTAAATCATATAGTCGGCAACTCCGGAAGCATCCTTCCCCCACCCATATACCCGAGAAACAAACCCCGGAAAAGTTATTAACGGAGCATATAGTCGGCATACGTCCCCCCACCCGTATACCCAGAAAGAAACCCCATATACCCTTTCGCTCGAATCGAAAGTACCAGATCCAAAGCACTGTACCTTCTCCAATTCAGTCTATAATCGAATCGAACCTCACTTTGGAGGGGTTGTGAAGAGAGAGGATCGAGCATGAAGAGAGGAAAACAAGAGACGAACCGCACTGTGAAGAGAGAGAGCATGAAAGTGGCGAAAACGAGAAGGGAAAAAAGGGTTGTGAATGTGATGAGAGAGATGATGGGCCGAGAAAAAGTAAAGGAATGAGTTTTAAAAGTGCCCAAATTTTAGAGGAATGGGAAAGTGTTATTTGGAGGGGTTAGAGAGGGGTATGAGGAATCATACCTCTACGGGTTTTTGTTCTCCAAACACGAGGAATGGAATCATTCCTTTAAAATGATTCCTGATTCCATTCCTCAGGCCCAACCAAACGGGGCCTTAAATAAGTCTTTATGACAAAATAACTTATTGTATAAGGAATCATGACAAATGTTCTTAAATTAATCAGTTGTTTGCGTTTGGATGTTGTTGGTCCAGAGACGAACTTTCAGGTATAGGGGGGAGGGGGAGTGAATACACCTGAATGCAAATTTCAACTCAAACGCGAAAGTCAGTGCTACTGAATATTACTACTAAACTAGTCAGTTAGCCAAATAAACTTTCTAGATCGCGTGGGCAGAGTAACCTTCTACTGAGTCCTGTCTACTGACTTCAGTCAGTGAACAGTAGTTTAATATTAGATATTGTGTGCGGAACTATAGACCCCAAAAATATATTCGTCTCAGTTTGAAAAAATCCATTTTATGATGATTGATTAAAAGTCAGTTTTATGCAATATGAATAGTAATCAATGCAACGGTAAAATCAACACATAGTTTTTAAAGTGGCTCGGATACACAGGATCCTACATCAAATGTCCTGAACAAAGCAGGAGTTCTTAAATTAATTTATATTGAGCAAGTCTCAGTTGATCTATGCTACTTGGACCGAGTAATGTTTGCTTATATTGAGCAAGTCTCAGTTAATCTGTGTGCTGGACAGATATCTACTTATAGTCTTAGTGACTTTACAGTTTCAACCGCGAAGGTTTGATTTTCTCCAACTATGAAGGAGTTCTTACAATAAGAACAATTCATAAAGCTGAACTCCTTCGAGTTTTCTAAGCTAATGATATTATAATAAGCTTGCTTAGAATAGAGAAGGGAACGAGATAAAACTACAGAGTGAAGAACTAGTATGGATCTCTCCGTATGCAAGTTCTTCATTTGGAATTGACTTTAAGTTTGCTAGAGTGTTTGTTCACTTGAATGCTTATGTTCCCGTGTTCTTCTTTGCATGAAGATTTTTCTCTATTTATAGTCTCGACGTATAAATAGTTCCGTTGGAGGGAGTCCAGACACGTGTCGAAAGCGACAAGGAAAGCTGTCGTCTTCATTCGAATGATGCTTGTAGAGATTCCCTCTTTTTGGTATGAAAACAACTTTGTGTCGAGTAGGTACAGTCTTTGGCGGCTTCTCATTTGGTCGAGGTTAGAGAGTAGGTGAGGGTTGTTCAAACTCCAATAGTGGTGATCGTCTGTTTACACCAAATAAATCCTGCAAAATAGCTAGACCAAGAATTAGTATAGCATCAGGTATCGAACACAGGGAACGGAGATTTTCAAACTTAAAAATCCTATCAATCGGGTTTTGGTTAGCAACCACGCAACTTTTGGGAATAACTAATCCTAAGACAACGAAAATTAAAGCAAGAAGTAACACAAAATTAACTATGAATAATAAAAGCGGGTCCAAAGAAGATGATTCACACACACCAACAATCGATCATAGACACTAATAATCAATTAATTCACTTAGATCAACTAGTTGTAGGCTACCGTAATTAAACTAACGCAACCCTTATTCCCCCTTAATTATTCGGTAATCGCCATGGTGGGCATTGGAACGATTACTACTCTAAACTAGATGCAACCTACGTTGGTGGGCAAGCAATAGATTTAACACCTAGCCAGCTTTAAGAACTAAGGGAACCCAATTTAGGAGCCTACTCGTATGGTGGACATCTAATAGTCTCCTACCAAATTAATCCAATTGCCCTAAGACAATTTGCTACTTATTTAGCCTAATCCCACGAGAAACGATGGAAGTACTAAATTAGCTATGAATTAAACTAACATAGGGTGATCAAGCCTTAAATTAATTAACCCAATTAATTAAACCTAGATTAATTCAGAACCTAAGTGATTAATTTTAAGCCCTAGTCTCACGAAATTATAGTGGTGTGTGTTTCACATCTCGTCGGCCCCTAAAAGAACTTAGCTACGCATATCGGCCGGACTAGCCGGGACAGGCCCAGGTTTCTTGGGCGAGAACACAAAAACATGATGAAATTCAATAAATCAATTTGCACGAAATTTCTAAATAATTACTAGAAATCAGAATATCAAGAAACACGAAATAATATCCTAAAAATTAAAACTTGATTAATTAAAGACTACGAATCCATCCACAAGCTAATTAAACGGAGACAATTTAAATCCGGGAATGCAAAACGAAAACAATAACAAGTTGTTTCTTCCAAATCAAACCACAATTCATGAAACAAAAGTAGGAAATGCAAACTTAAAATCGAACTGCCCCTTTGATCTGATCCCTCGGCGTCGCCGAACTCGTGATCTCTTGATCTCTCCTTCGGCGGCGTCGAGTTCTCTCTCTCGGTGTTGCAGCGATGAAACGGAATTGATGTGTAAGGATGATGATTCTTGGCAGAGTCGCGTCTCGGTATTGGCTTCGATTGTGAAGAATGAATCCCCCCCGAGATGATTCCAATCACACAATATATCCTCCCTTTTCGTAACCAACGTGGGATAAGATATGGTAAAGATATTATAATCCTTTCCTTAATCCCCTTCTTGACCGTGTGATCTCTTCTTCTCAAGGTATGGGAATTAATTAATTCCTTTCTTAATCCTCCTCAATTAGGGTAATTAAATATAGAAGTAAATAAATCAATTTATTTTTTTCCTTCCATACTTAATCCCTAATTGATTCCTCCAAATTGAGTAGATATTTCTTTGATTATGCAATGCCACCTCAACGCCTCGTCAAATGCCACATCATCAATAAACACTGCAAAATAAACACCAAAACAATTCCAAATGCCACAAAATATGCCAAATTACACGGAACATGGATAGTACGAATTAGACCTATCAAACCTCCTTACACTTAGTACATACTTGCCCTCAAGTATAAGGAAAAACAACAAAAAAAAAAAAATAAGTACTATCCAAATCCCGTTCCTCCTCCAAGACTCAAGACTCTAAAAGAAATAAGAACAAGACAAAGACAAAACAAGACACGGACAACAGAACAAGACTCAAACAAAAGGAAAAAGAAAACGAAACCACGAACACGGGAAAGAACGACACAACAAATGAAAGAAGCAATACCAATCATATCCATAATCTCCGCACTCAATGATCCAACGAAACATGTCCAATCACACACATATGCATCTCAACAAACAAGTAGAATTGCAAATTTAAGATTAGGCGCACAAATATCAATTTAGTCAAAAACCTAAGCAAACATGGATCATCCTCACGATTCACTCGCCACTCTCTAATCTAGGTCCGGTCAAGCCACTCAAGTAAATATAGTTCATCCATCACGATAAAAGAGTATCACAACTGTAATATCAAGGAGGTCTTTTTCTTTGGTTGTAATGGGGCTTAGGACATAGACAAATTTGCATTGGTAAGGGTCCTAGGGGTTCTAAGCTCCACAACTTGTATCAAAATGTCATGTATGTTTTACTTGCTAAAATTGAGATAACTAAGAATTAATATCCAACACCTACTATAAGAATAAGCGCACCAGTTGCTGCTTTTGCAATCCTTAAACTGCATTCTGTTTCGGATTTTTTTTTTCAGTATAAATATTATTAAGACAGCAGCAAAATACAGAACAGCAGCCCAAATACAGCCTATTTATCGGATGCTAAAATAAATTGACTTTTCCATTGTCAAAACTTGTCAACAATTATTTGCACCATAGTATAATAACAAACATACTTAGTAGGTGATAAAGAAAGATCAATCTCAATTAAGCTTGTAAAACATACAATAACATGGGAAAAAGAAAGCTAAAAGGCTCGGCTTGCATTTTTTTTTCTGACTAAATCAAGGAATAGGTCAAGGCACAAATTAGCTCACTAGGGGATAATGCAAGGTAGGAAATATTGTCGCGGTTAAAAGGCTCGATCCCTAATGCCTCCTATCACTTATCACAAATGACTCACTTTTATTGCAACTTCACGAACAAACTCTCTCAATGAAATTAGTAGGAAGTGTCCTACTATAATGGCTCAAATCTAATATAAGGAGTGTTTAAAATTCGATTCACAATTTACTTATTATTCCTCATCCCAAATCACATACAAATGTGCACCATCTCTTATTCTTCACAATAACTACAAGTTCGCATATTGAGACATACAGCACAACTAAACATGCTTTCTTCATTTAGAACAAGAGTGCATCAACAACTTCAATTTTTGGTATGTTTCGACATCACAAAGGAAAATGACGAGACAAAGAGAAACGAAGTAGAGACATCCCCCTCCTTACACTTAATCCCTTGTGTGCCCTCACACAAAAAAAGACAAAAGCAAAAGACGGAGAACATGACAAAACACATAACAAAATACCTCCTTACACTTGATCGTTACAAGCGAGCAAGTAAAAAGAGAACTAAACAAGACACAACCACAAAAAACACATAAACACATGAAAAGAAAAACAAGAACGAGAAAATAAAATGGGGAGAATGGCATCACCGATCGCCTGGGAGGCGGAAGATGAGAGAGAACCGTGCGCTCCAATTCTTTGACATCATGACTCCGCTCGTGATTTCCTCCTTACACTTAAGCTTTTTGACAACTTCATAGCTTAGATCTGGAAAAACAACAAGAAAAACACGACGAAACAGAAATAACAAAATGAAATAAATAAGAATATGAAAACAAACCGGGCTGCCTCCCGGTAGCGCATTTCTTTATTGTCTTTAGCTAGACGTCTTCTGGATCAAGAATAAGAGGGAATGGATAAGCTAAGCTCATCCACTACCTCCATTCGTTCGATAGCATGGAAGAGTTTCAATCGGTGGCCATTGACGGTAAATTCTCGCATTAGAATCTAACTTAGAGATCGTCACGGCTCCATTTTCCAAGACAGATTTAATTACGAATGGACCAATCCACCGCGAACGGAGCTTGCCCGGCATGAGACGGAGGCGAGATTGATATAACAATACCAATTGACCCTCCTCAAAGGTCTTGAAGTACGGATGTGCTTATCATGCCATGCCTTCGTCCGATCCTTGTAACTTCATTGTCGTGTTATAGTCCTCACGACGGATCTCTTCAAGTTCTTGCAACTGATACTTCCTCTCTTTTCCACAACCTTGCGGATCCATATTAATCTTCTTTTCACCCACCATGCCTTGTGCTCCAATTCCACGGGGTAGATGGCAAAGCTTCCCAAAGATAAGCCGATACGGAGACATACCTATAGGAGTTTTATAAGCAGTACGATAAGCCCATAAAGCATCGTCTAACCTTAAACTCCAATCCTTCCTAGAAGGATTCACGGTCTTCTCAAGTATAGCTTTAACTTCCCTATTGGAGATCTCAGCTTGCCCATTTGTTTGTGGGTGGTAGGGTGTAGATATACGATGCTTGACACCATATTTCTTCATAAGTGCTTCTATAGTGCGGTTGCAAAAATGGCTTCCTTGATCACTAATGATGTCCGTCGGCACTCCAAACCTGCTGAATATATTAGTTCTAAGAAAACCTGCAACCACTTTAGAATCATTAGTTCTCACGGCCTTAGCCTCGACCCATTTAGACACGTAGTCCACAGCAAGTAGAATGTACAAATTTCCGCATGAACTCGGAAAAGGACCCATGAAGTCCATGCCCCACACATCAAAGATCTCACAAAAGCGCAACGGCTTTTGGGGCATTTCATCCTTCTGGGATATGTTTCCGGTCATTTGGCAACGTGTACATGTCTTGCAGAAATTGTATGAGTCGAGGTTTAAGGTCGGCCAGAAAAAACCTGCATCCAAAACCTTTCTGGTAGTACGTTTTGGACCAAAGTGTCCACCATAAGGGGAAGAATGACAATGAAAAAGAATCTCACCTTGTTCAGCTTCAGGAATGCAACGGCGAATTACTTGATCCACTCCCATCTTCCATAGTATTGGAGAATCCCAAAAATATTGTTTACACTCACTCTCCAATCTTTTCTTTTGAGCGTGTGTGAAATTGGGTGGAATCTGCTTGGAAGTCAAGTAATTTACAATGTTAGCAAACCAAGGAAATTTAGAGAATTTACCCAAGGCATTCGGCCGTTACGGAGCGAGAATCGGTCCGTATAGTCGAGATAGAGCCGAGGTACATCGTAGGCTGTAAAACATCGAGCGAGGGGTGCGTGCGTCCCGGGCAGGGACGGGTTGGTGACGGTTCGGGAAGCGCATACAAATGCTCCTCGGGAAAAGTCTCCTTAATAGATTCTCCATCTTCTTCTTGGATCAATCGACTTAGATGGTGCGCCACTTGATTTTCTGCTCCTCTTTTGTCCTTAACCTCCCAATCAAATTCTTGAAGTAGAAGTATCCATCTAATCAAGCGAGGTTTGGACTCCTTCTTAGACGAAAGGTGCTTGATTGCAACGGCATGGTCGGTGTAGACCACGATTTTGGAGCCAAGTAGATAAGATCCGTACTTGTCAAAAGCGAAGACAATAGCCAATAACTCCTTCTCCGAGGTAGAATAATTGCATTGAGTTTGAGTTAAGTGTCTTCGAGCATAATAGATCACATGGCTCTCTCTTCCATTTTTTCTGTCCCCAAAGCTGCTCCTATGGCCCGGTCGGATGCATCACACATGATCTCAAATGGCTTGTTCCAATCGGTGGTTGCATTATTGGGGGCGATAGTGAGCTTTGTCTTAAGGAGGTTGAAGGCCTCCTTACAGCGATCATCGAACACGAACTCAACATCTTGTTGTAGGAGTCTTGTGAGTGGTTGAGCTACCTTTGCAAAGTCCTTGATGAAACGCCGATAAAAACCCGCATGGCCTAAGAAACCGCGAATCTCCTTCGCGAGATGTAGGGGCGCGCGGCTTAGCAATTAGGTCGACCTTGGCCTTGTCCACTTCAATGCCTCTCGCTAGAAACCACATGACCGAGTACAATTCCTTCGGTCACCATAAAATGGCACTTCTCATAGTTGAGTACCAAGTTTTTCTCCACACACCGAGCAAGGACTTTGTCTAAATTCTTCAAGCATCCCATGTATGAATTCCCGTAAACAGTGAAGTCATCCATGAATACTTCAATACAGTGTTCGATCAAGTCCGAAAAGATGCTCATCATGCACCTTTGAAAGGTGCCCGGTGCATTACACAATCCGAATGGCATACGTATGTATGCAAATGTGCCAAAGGGACAAGTAAATGTAGTCTTGTCTTGATCCTCCTCCTTCACATGGATCTGAAAATAGCCGCTATAGCCATCCAAAAAGCTGAAGTAGGCTTGTCCTGCAAGCCTTTCTAACATCTGATCAATAAAGGGTAACGGAAAATGGTCTTTCCGTGTAGCTTCATTCAACTTCCTGTAGTCTATGCACATACGCCACCCAGTCACTAATCTCATCGGCACTAGCTCAATCTTCTCGTTTTCCACAACTTGAAAGCCAGACTTCTTCGGCACCACGTGAACAGGGCTCACCCATTTGCTATCTGAAATAGGGTAAATGATACCCATAGAAAGAAGCTTCAGTACCTCTTTAAGCACCACCTCTCGCATGTTAGGGTTGAGCTTCCGTTGGTGATCTCGAAAAGGCTTGCTTTCATGCTCCATATGAATTGAATGAGTGCAGATGTCGGAATTTATGCCGGTGATGTCGGCTAAAAGTCCGGCCCAATAGCCTTCTTATGCTTCTTCAAAACTCGTCAATAAGGCGCCCTCTTGACTACGATTTAGCTCTTTGCTAATGATTGCTGCAGCGTATCATCATCTCCAAGATAAACATACTTCAAATGCTTGGGAAGTTGCTTTAGCTCAAGAATTGGCGGCTTCACCAACGAAGGCGGGAATTGCAGATTCGGCCTGTGCGGGCGGATCGGCGATACTGGCGCGACAAGCGGCAAATTCTCGCGCCGCATAGAGTGCTTTGATCTTTGTCTCGGATCTCTTCATCCCTAATATCCTTAAGATCAAGGTCGATCGGCCCCTTGATTAAGGTGAGTTCCATTTTATCCTTGCAACAAATGCGTCTCAAGATAATCTTGGACAAAACTTTCAATCTCGTCGGCGAGAAAAAGCCATTTCATTCTCATGATCATAAGGTTTCTTAAGTGCACTAGCAATATGATGAACATAAGTCTCATTATGATATCGCACACTAATAGAACCTTCATCCACATCAATAACGGCTTTCACGGGTTTTCAAAAATGGTCTACCCAACAAAACACCCGCAGTACCCTCCACTTGTCTATCATTTGTATCTATAACATAGAAATCAGCAGGATAGACAAAATCATTGATTCTAACAAAGATGTTTTCAAGTAAACCAACAGGTGCAATGCATGATCTATCAGCAAGCTTGTATAATCACATCAGTAGATACCAATTCAACTCCAGATAATTGATTATACACAGAGAATAGCATAACATTAATTGATGCACCTAGATCACACATAGCCCGCTCAACCATCACATTCCCCATAAGACAAGGAAGAGTAAACATACCTGGATCCACACATTTTGTGGGTAGCATCTTTTGGATAATTGCTGACACAGATGTATCCATCAATACTTTCCCAGTTTGCTGGATCTTACCTGCTATGAAATCTTTGACAAATTTCCCAAATTGGGGAATTTTCACAGCCTCCAAAAAGGGTATGTTGATTTCCAGCTTCCCGAACAATTTCACATAGTCCATATAGTCCTTGTTCGGCGTTCTCTTCCTCTCCAATGCCTCGGGGAAATGGTGGAGGTACAGGCGGTTTCGGGGCCCGTGCGGACGGGATCGGCCTTCTGCGGTTGGCGAGAACTTCCTTAGTAACATTCTGCACGTCTGTTAGGTCGTTCTGGGCGGTCGGACCTTCGCTGTCATCCAGCTCTTTTTTTGTTAGACCTTCTGTCAGGTCGTTCTGGGAAGAAGGACCCTCTCCGTTTTTCAGTTCAGATTCGTTGAAATTCGCCCTTGGAGTGGGCTCAGACAACTCTCTTCCACTTCTCAATAAAATCTTGCTGCAGTTATGAGAATTTGGATTCGGTTCGATCTCGGGATGGGAGTTTACCTTGATTTCCTTTGATTTCTCGAGCGAGAAGAATTAAGCGCTTGAAATACGCTTGGCGAAATCCTCAAAGGTGCTTTGAGTATCCCTTTTAGATTGGGTAAACTCCTCTTGCATCTGCTGCTGGTATGCTATGGCATTCTTCTGTGAATTTATCATCTCAGCCATCATCTTCTCAAGAGGACTGCTCCCGGTCTATCGACCCGAAGGGCCCGATCTATTTGTTGAAATTGCTTTGCGGGAAGCGCCTTTGATGTGGAGGTCTATAGGGTTCTTTGAAACCACTTGTGGCTGCGCGGTGGTTGGTATTGTTGATGTTGATAAGTAGGTTGTTGGAATACTTGTTGTGGAGGGTTCTCGGGTGCTTGTGGTACTTGTTCGTCTTGCCTCCACCTCAAATTCGGATGCACATTGTTTTGATTATTCCAATTACTCTTCTGCATTAACATCTTCGCCTTGACCCTTGTAGAAGTATGTCCTTTTTGTCCGCATGCTCCACATATGTGATCCGCCATTGATCGGGCGGATGAGGAGGAGGAAGAGGGAGGATTCCTCTCCTTGAATAGCCTTATCCAATTTATCTTCAAGTTGGTCGAACTTCTCCTCCATCTTCATGCCAACCTTCATATCTAGATCATCTAGGAAGTCTTCGCTTGAAAGATTAACATACTTCCTTTGCATTCTTGGTCCTTTGTATTGAGATGTGGATTCGGCAAGTCCCTCGATGATTGCCTTTACATCAGTATAGTAGCTGTTAGCGAAACTACCCTTCAATCCAACGTTCACCATGGTTTTAGATTCATCCGTCATTCCTTGGTAGAAAATTTGAAGCAGATCAACTTCAGAAAAACCATGGTTTGGGCAGCTATCACATAGCTTCCCAAATCGCTCCCAGTAAGCTCCAAAAGATTCGTCCAGCTCTTGAGTAATCCCGGAAATCTCCTTCTTGAGTACATTTGTCTTGGACTGAGGAAAGTATTTGTCCAATAATGTTTGGCGCATTTGAGACCAGGTAGTGATTGACCTGGGTCTCAATCCAGGAAAACCAAGCACGAGCACCATCTTGTAGAGTAAAAGGGAATGCTTTTAGCTTGAAAGCATCCAAATGTCCTTGTGCGTGCGGATCACGGACACTGATTAAATCCCTCCGCGAGAAAGAAAAGGGATTCTCATTCGGCTTCAGTAAAACTTTGGACATGCCGCGACCAAATTCAGCTTCACATCTATCCGCTCGGTGGTAGTTATGCTGGATTGGTCCAGGGCAAGTCCTCTCCCAAGTTCCTCGAACTCGAGTTCATCTTCGATTGGCTCTTTCTTCTTCGGCCATACTTTCTTTTTGATTCGTAAGCGTTGTCTTGAGAATACGGGTGCATCGACTGTCGGACCGATTTCGATTCCGACTCACCGGTTGCGTCTTACGTCCGGTCGATCGGACTGTTTACGCTACGCCCGGCCTTGGTTGCTTCTGCAGCTTTGTTGCCTTCCTATTCCTTTTCGCAGTCTTTTCTATTTCTGGATCAAAATGTAGAAAAAGGCGGGAAGACCTGCTCATGCAACAACTAAAAAGCACAAAAGATTAGTAGAAAAATTAAGCTTAAAGTTAACACCGTTCCCGCGAACGGCGCCAATTTGGTGATCGCTGTTTACACCAAATAAATCCTGCAAAATAGCTAGAACAAGAATTAGTATAACATCAGGTATCGAACACAGGGAACGGAGATTTTCAAACTTAAAAATCCTATCAATCGGGTTTTGGTTAGCAACCACGCAACTTTTGGGAATAACTAATCCTAATACAACGAAAATTAAAGCAAGAAGTAACACGAAATTAACTATGAATAATAAAAGCGGGTCCAGCAAGATGATTCACACACACCAACAATCGATCATAGACACTAATAATCAATTAATTCACTTAGATCAACTAGTTGTAGGCTACCGTAATTAACCGACGCAACCCCTATTCCCCCTTAATTATTCGGTAATCGCCATGGTGGGCATTGGAACGATTACTACTCTAAACTAGATGCAACCTACGTTGGTGGGCAAGCAATAGATTTAACACCTAGCCAGCTTTAAGAACTAAGGGAACCCAATTTAGGAGCCTACTCGTATGGTGGACATCTAATAGTCTCCTACCAAATTAATCCAATTGCCACTAAGACAATTTGCTACTTATTTAGCCTAATCCCACGAGAAACGATGGAAGTACTAAATTAGCTATGAATTAAACTAACATAGGGTGATCAAGCCTAAATTAATTAACCCGATTAATTAAACCTAGATTAATTCGGAACATAAGTGATTAATTTTAAGCCACTAGTCTCACGAAATTATAGTGGTGTGTGTTTCACATCTCGTCGGCCCCTAAAAGAACTTAGCTACGCATATCGGCCGGACTAGCCGGGACGGGACGGGTTTTTTTGGGCGAGACACAAAACATGATGAAATTCAATAAATCAATTTGCACGAAATTTCTAAATAATTACTAGAAATCAGAATATCAAGAAACACGAAACAATGTCCTAAAAATTAAAACTTGATTAATTAAAGACTACGAATCCATCCACAAGCTAATTAAACGGAGACAATTTAAATCCGGGAATGCAAAACGAAAACAATAACAAGTTGTTTCTTCCAAATCAAACCACAATTCATGAAACAAAAGTAGGAAATGCAAACTTAAAATCGAACTGCCCCTTTGTAGATTCAGTGTGTTATAGCAATCCCAACTGAGTTCCTAATGTTGAGTTCTTCGGCTGAATGACAGATGATCTACTGAATCCTATCAGCTACTGAACTCCAGCTAGCCTACTGAGTTCCTAACATGCTGAACTCAACTAAGCTATTACATTATACAAGGTTCATCATTCAGCTAGAGGTTTTGAGATCTTCAAATCTTATCATATTGAATCTCATCCCAACAGATGCCCACATTAATAATAACTTTTACAGTTTTAAAAAAATAAAAATCAAGTATAAAAAACTGTAGGTGTTAGGATTCGATGGTGAGTCTTTGCATAAGCTCCTTATAAGTTATCCATAAGTTATAACTAATAACTTATAAAAATAAGTCAAAGTAACTTATAGAGTAGAATAAGTTAATTCGATAAGCTCTCTTAAACGCATGCAAAATGACTTATTATTTAGAATAAGTTGAAATAAGTCATTTTTAAGCTTTTCCAAACGGGACCTTAATATCTCCGGGGATAGAGAAAAAAAAAGCTATAGTTTAGGGTTTTTAATATTTTTTCCCCTTTTAAAAATTGACTCAATAAAGGTGTTTTGTGTGTTCTTGTTTCAAACACTTCTATTGTAGTGCGCGCTTAGATGCTATAAGCGGAATTCTGATAAATAACATATAATTATGTTGAAGGTAAAACGTAATAATTTTTGGACTTAGTTCAACGGTTGGAGATCTCTATTATTTCATACCGATTTCGATTTATCCTACTCAAGCTCCAACAATATTTAATTTTAATATTTCAGCAAACTCTAGAAATAAATAAAGAAGAAACAATTGTGCCAAGTTGCCAAGAGTCGAATTAAATAAACGAAAGAAATTGTTAGAGCTTCTCTCACCAACTTTGCTCAGTTATAGAGAAAAGTCATCTTTTTTTAACCCCCAATGGAAAAAAAAACCCCTTATCTTTTCTATTTTATAAATTCTTCTAGTGGTCTCTTGAAACCGTTTCTTCAATCCATAGATTCCAAAGTTAGTTTTAATGCGTTTATTTACATTTTTTATTGTAACTTGGAAGGGGAATAAAATATAAAATATGGTAGCATATTTAGTTAAGGGTACTATAGAATTTAGCACACAATTACGACGAAGGGA
The DNA here is from genome assembly GCA_028984105.1 of Lavandula angustifolia. Classification (NCBI taxonomy): domain Eukaryota; kingdom Viridiplantae; phylum Streptophyta; class Magnoliopsida; order Lamiales; family Lamiaceae; genus Lavandula; species Lavandula angustifolia. Next base: position 17,230,654 of record CM054815.1, on the reverse strand, counting down.
TTAAGAATGTTCAAAGGGACAAATATTTTGTTTAGTTTGTATGTAAAACTTTGTTTCTATTTACTATTTGTCGTCTTGGAAAGTGGTGGAGATTTTCTCTCACATCATTGGAGTCAATAAAGGTGTTTTGTGTGTTCTTGTTTCAAACACTTCTATTGTAGTGCGCGCTTAGATGCTATAAGCGGAATTCTGATAAATAACATATAATTATGTTGAAGGTAAAACGTAATAATTTTTGGACTTAGTTCAACGGTTGGAGATCTCTATTATTTCATACCGATTTCGATTTATCCTACTCAAGCTCCAACAATATTTAATTTTAATATTTCAGCAAACTCTAGAAATAAATAAAGAAGAAACAATTGTGCCAAGTTGCCAAGTGTCGAATTAAATAAACGAAAGAAATTGTTAGAGCTTCTCTCACCAACTTTGCTCAGTTATAGAGAAAAGTCATCTTTTTTTAACCCCCAATGGAAAAAAAAAACCCTTATCTTTTCTATTTTATAAATTCTTCTAGTGGTCTCTTGAAACCGTTTCTTCAATCCATAGATTCCAAAGTTAGTTTTAATGCGTTTATTTACATTTTTTATTGTAACTTGGAAGGGGAATAAAATATAAAATATGGTAGCATATTTAGTTAAGGGTACTATAGAATTTAGCACACAATTACGACGAAGGGATTAAGAAAGTTCAAAGGGACAAATATTTTGTTTAGTTTGTATGTAAAACTTTGTTTCTATTTACTATTTGTCGTCTTGGAAAGTGGTGGAGATTTTCTCTCACATCATTGGAGTCCATTACATGTTCAACTAATCTGGTGCCATTTGTATTTGTGAAATTTTCTATCACTAAATAATACACCTCCGTCTCATAGAAAATGTCTCCTTTCTATGGGGCACGGAGATTAAAAAAATAGAATTTTGTGGTGTATATTATTTGACTTTTTGTCTTGTTAATTTGATCCACATACTATTTGTCTTTTTAAAAAATAAAACACTTTCTATGAGACGACTCGAAAAGAAAAACAAGACGCTTTCTATAAAAAAGAGAGAGTATATTAATATTAATTAAAGTTAGATTTATTTAAGTTTGAAATAAACATGGCACCATTTAATTGGTGGCACATGTAACGGAACTTCATCTGTGGAATATAAATTGCTCATTGCTTAGGAAGAGGTATGCATATAGTATAGTTAATCATAAGTTATAAAACAGGTTTCAAAACATAAAAGAGAGGAAAGAAATTACGATTTAATACCTATTTTTAATAGTTTGTTCTTGCAAAGTTACTAAAGTATTTCATAATATTTGAAAACTTATATTTGAGATTTTTATTTAATCTTTATAATCATCTATGTTATAACAGTTGTTAAATAAATTAACATTGATATTTAGCACCCGTAAAATTAAAATCTTGGCTCAGGCATTCCATGCTCACCCTCGATTTAATTAGATATGTTGTTGGGGTTCAAATAACATCCAATCTTAACATTGATGTGCAAGAGTGGTTAATAACCTTTAATCCTTGTCTTTTTTCTGGGATTAGTTATTTGATTTGCAATTGAAGACCCATGTTGCAACCCTTCGAATAATTGGGTAGAAATCTATTGTCCCAAAAATCTCATATTTCTATCATATTCCATTTAAAACTACGTGGTTTTGATATAAATAAATATTTGTAGTTTTAATAACCCAGTTAACTATTTCACCCCTTAACTATTTGTTTTAATCAAAATTACACAATTTAATATCAAAATTACATAGTTTTGATAGTAATATGAGGGAGATGCAGGGGCGGATCCAAGGGGGCGCCCGGCGGCGCGGCCCCGAACTCGTGTCGAAACACGATTTTATATATGTAATTTTTAAGAAATTTTGTATTTCGCCCCCCCGAATATACACTTCATCCTCTTCTCTATCAAATTTTTAAGTTTCGCTCCCCCTCCCTCGTAATCCTGGATCCGCCCCTGGGGAGATGTGATTTTTGGACAACAGTTTAGGTATATTAAAATTTCTAAGCCGCCACTTCGTGCAATGTATTAATTGATACTAAAAAAAGACCGCTCATCGTCAAGTCTGCTCTCTGAGGAAACTACTGACTGCATGCATGAAAGACCACTTTGTAATTCAAAGCCGCCTTTTCTGGACTCTATACCTATGATAAAATAATTTTATATTTCTAGTTGTGTCCAACTTCACTGTTTCTCTCCACTAGATTCTTGCTATATATTATGCAATGATCAAGTTATAATTATCAAGAGAGAGTGAGAGAAGCAAATATAACTAAAGGGCTTCAAGATTATCTGAAGCAGCTATGAGTTTAAGGGGAGAGAAACATGCAAGGTTAGTTCATAACAAATGCAAGCCTTCTAATTATTTCTTTTCTCTCTCTGGTCTTCCACATATATAACAGCTAGCAATTGTGTCTTGGACTGATGTTTATAGTTGAACATTGTTTAGGTTTCATATATTATTAACTTAAATCGATCCTAATATGAATTGAATATCCGATTAATACTAAATCAACCACTTACGCAGAAGTGAGAATACTAACTATACTACATGTTGCCGTTTGTTTAGGTTTCAGAGGTGGAATAAGATTGCTGTCATTTCTTGCATTCTTGGAGTCTCCCTCGACCCACTCTTCTTCTACATTCCCAAGATTGATGCCAACCGCCTCTGTCTCTCTCTCGACGAGAAGATGGAGGTCATTGCTTGTTTCCTTCGATTATTCATCGACACCTTCTACATTTTTCACATCAGGTTGCAGTTCCGAACTCAATCTTACACGCCATTTCCCTGGGATCTTAGGAGGGGAAAGTTGGTAAAGGATGCAAAAGCCATAGCCAAAGCTTCCTACCTCATCATCGACATTCTGTCGATACTCCCTTTACCGCAGGTATGTGAAAATCCACGTAAAAACACAATTAAATATTTTACTCGTACTTTTTGATCTTAAATAATGGTGCACCAAATTGTCTTCTATTTCTGCAGCAAAGAAGAACAATCGTTTTTTGGATTTGGTTTTTCTTTTCTTAGATTAATATTTTCTAGTTCATCATTGCTTGTTTAAGTATTTGGTTAAGAATAATGCATTATAGTTATTTTTTTTTTTTTGCCTAATTTTGACTTTTCCGTCCAACATACTTCCTTCTTATAGTCTTGATTTTAGACAATTTAAGAATATTTTAGAAATTTTAATTTATATTTGAAAAATAAATAAAATCATGAGCGCTTTAAGAATGAGTGAATGGGGGCGCTCATTTGGTTTTAAAAATAGGAAGCATTTTTTGTAATAAAGCAAAGGCAAAGTTGTTCGAACGTAACACAATTGGAGATGATGTTTCTTGCAGCTTGTTATTCTGATGTTGAGCACCATTTCGGAGGACCAGCCGATTTCCCATATTATGAAAGAGGCATTGAAGTGGGTCATTTTTATCCAATACATACCACGAATATGGCGGATTTATCCTTTATACAAGCAGGCAACTGCAACATCCGGCACATTTACGAAGACTGCTTGGGCTGGGGCTGTTTTCAATCTCTTCCTCTACATGCTTGCAAGCCATGTATATAACTCTCTCTCTCTTTGATATATTCCCTCCGTTCCATTAATAAGCGGTCATTTTATTTTCAGCACGAAAATCAAGAAAATAGTATTATGTGATAGTATATATTATTATTTGACTTTTAGGTAATTGATTTATGTCCGCATATTCTTTGTCTCGTGTATCAGATATTAGGAGCCTTTTGGTATCTGTTTGCAGTCGAACGTAGAGAGACATGTTGGCAGATGCATGTGATGATAAAAAAGGTTGTAATGTGACGATTTTGTACTGTAGAGATAGCGGTAATAGTAATAATACTCTGTTGATGGGTTCTACTTGCCCACTTCTGGAGCATGACAAGCTTAACTCCACGGACTTCGACTTCGGGATAGCCCTTGATGCTCTTCAATCCGGTGTTGCTGAAAATGGAAACTTCTTCAAGAAATTATTCTTCTGCTTCTGGTGGGGGCTGAGGAATTTGAGGTGCTTAATTAATTCTTGATTCACTTCAAAGAGAATGTTGATTTTAATTCAAATTAGAAAGTGATTAATTGTTATTGCAGTTCGTTGGGACAAAACCTCAGGACAAGCACCTTCGAGGGAGAGGTTCTCTTTGCTATTGGCGTCTCTGTCATTGGCCTCGTTCTCTTTTCCTTGCTCATTGGCAATATGCAGGCATGAACTGCATGCTTACCTTTTTATATTACTCCCTCTGTTTCAAATATAAATGTCTATTTGTTCATTCACATATTTAAGAAAAAAAATTAATGATATAAAAGTTTGATAAATGTTGGTATTGGAATTAGATTAAATTAAAGTAAATTATTAAAAATTTATATAATTGTGTTTGTTATTATAGAAGTTAGATAAAATAGTTTTTTTTTTCTATATTATCATATTAATTAAACACGTTAAAGTTAGTGAAACATTTAGTTATACACAAAAAATGTTAATAGACATATAAATTTGGGACTCACGCTAAAAGAAAGTAGCCATATAAATTGGGACTGTGGGAGTATCTTTCTATATTTTATGAGGAAAACGGCACAAAAGATTTAGATGTCACACACCTCCACAGTTAACTGATACGTGGTATTGATTTGAATCAAATAAAAAAAAATCTTTAATACCTTAACTAAGTCAAACAACCCTCATCTGGTTAATAAATCTCAAATAGAATATATAAGACATAGAAGTCCATCAGAAAGAAGGCTAAGAAACTGCTAAACTGACTCTTTCTTCCCTTTTGCAGAAATATTTGCAATCTCTTAGTAATATTAGGGTAGATGAGATGAGGGTGAAACAGAACGATACAGAGCAGTGGATGTCCCACCGAATGCTTCCCCGGGATCTTCGAGCTCGTGTCAAACGATACGAGCAATTCAAGTGGCAGGAAAACAGAGGCATCGATGAAGAATCCTTGATTCGTAACCTCCCTAACGACCTAAGGAAAGACATCAAGCGCCATCTTTGCTTGGCATTAGTCAAAAGAGTTAGCTCTCTCTTACTTAATTTACCACCTCTCTTAGCCACGGCTCACCATGCTAAAGCATATGCTCGTTTGTTACAGGTCCCCGTGTTCGATAAATTGGACGAACACCTCCTGGACGTGCTGTTTTCGCGCATAAAGTCCGTCCTCTACACCAAGGGAAGCTACATTATCAGAGAGGGAGATCTTGTGGAAGAAATGCTCTTCATATTGAAGGGAGACATACTGACAGTGGCTTCAGATGGAGGTAGTGTAAGCATAATTTACGTAATATTAATCCTAAGAAGTTCGAAACCACATGATCATCCCAAAGAGCTTATAATTAAACAGTTTATTTTATTATAAGCACTTATCTGTGTTGTGTTTGAGAGAACTTATATACGCACTTCATAGGTTGCTTTTGACTTATTTTCATAAGTTATATAATTAGCTTATTTGCAGCATATAGGGAACTTATTAAGGATTAAACAGAGATAATAATAACTGTATATTTGATCATATATTATAGGTACAAGTGACTTCGTCAACGAAGTACACCTTGAAGAGGGAAACTTCAGCGGAGAAGAGATTCTGACATGGGCTCTCGATCCCAACTCCTCATCCAGCCTGCCTATCTCGAAGAGAACTCTAATAGCCGAGAAGGACGTCGAGGCCTTTTTGTCTGATGTCGAATGACTTGAAGAGCGTGGCATCTCAACTCCGATGCCTTCACGGCAAGGAAACTCCAATAGACTTTTCTACTGGCATCAATGGAGGACGTGGGCAGCGTTAATTATACAAGCCGCGTGGGGACGATATTGGAGGAGGAAGGTCGAGAGTAGATATGTCCATTTCCAGTTTCAGTTATAATTATGGTTTAAAATCGCCAATTACAGTTTGCCGGCAACTGAACTCGAAACCGAATTGCCTCTAGACGGTTCAGTTCCGCTTTGAAACTACCGGTTACGGTTTTACTAGTTTCATAGTTTTAATAATTTTTATTTACTGAATTAATTATAGTTTTATTATAAAAATACTTTCTCCGTCCCATCGGTAATGTCTTGTATTTACGAAGGTGGTGATCGTTGAATTGCACCAAATAAATGCGCAAATGCTTTGAATTCGGTATAGTAAACAATGTATCGAACGAAGGAACGGAGACTAGACGTAATTTTCCTTCTTATCTTTGGGGTTTTTGGTTAACAACCACACAAGTTTTGAGATTTTATTAAACTAAGAACTATAAAAGCGGAGCCGAAATTAATAACATATTAACCGGGGGAGTTGAAAGACGGGTCCAACATAATATTCTACACACACATATTTCAAATCATCGATACTTAATATTAATTAATCTTAAGATTCAACTAGTTATAGACCGCCGTAGTTCAACCGACATGACTCTTATTCCCACTTACTTAATCGGTAGCCGCCATGTTGGGCATTGAAACAACTACTTCCATAATCTAATTACAACATACATTGTTGGACAATCAATAAATTTAATAACTAGATAACTTTATCGATATGAGAGAACCTAGTTTAGAAGTCTACTCATATAATGGACATCCAAAAGTCAAACAACATACACCACACAAAATTATTTTTTAATCTCTGTGCCAAACATCATTAATGGGACGGATGGAGTATCTTTTTAGATTCAAAACTAGTCAAGAATCAATTATAAATAAAATTGTAGTATAATTTATAAGATTAAAAAAATTAAACTATAAAATATGTATTTAATCGCTTTTATTATTGATTATCATCATCGTTATTAGAAATAAATTTTATATTCTTATTTTAGATTCTTCGTTGTGTAACAACTACTAAACAACATTTGATAGTCTACGTTTTTCAGTGTTAAGATTTGAACATCTCCATCCCACCTATATTTTCTGGAGAAGTTAGTATTCCTTAGCAACAATACTAACTACAAAATAATGTTTTTTCATATTTGAAACTATTTTAAAAAAAGTATAAGTTAAATAAAAGTGAAAATTAGAAGATCTAGATCATCTTTTTAATTTAAAATTTATTTATTTAATTAGTTAAAGATGTCATCATTGATGGTTTCAATAGGTAAAATCACCGGTTTCATCCGATTTGGTACCGATGGTTCCTAAGCGACGGTTTTCACGGTTTGGAAAAAATTAATAGAAACTGAACCACAAACCAACAATTAATGGTTCCGACGATTTCAGATTGCAACAAATTTGGTTTATGCCGGTTTCGATTCCGATTTAAAATCGGCCGGTTTCGTTTTGTAAATGGGCATATGATATCTCGAGCCTGAGTTTATTCGATTATCTAGTCAAGAGACATACCCCGAGGCCGAGCTTAGCTGCAGCAATTTATGCATCCAGATTTGATCGGAATGTGATGGGGAATTTGAGACGTAGCTCTGCATCTAATAATGCGTTGTCTCCTACGTTAATGGTATAAAATGTTTAACTGAAGTTCTTTAATTGATCTGAGATAGTTTTATGAAGCTCGAGCTTGGAGCAATTATTTCTTAGCTAATAAATTTAGCTTTTAGAATATAAACAAACATCTACTATTTATCCAAATACACACGCTATTTTGTATTCCATCCATCCCAGATTGATGTGTCTACTTCATTTTTCATACATATTAAAAATATATTTACTTGAGCTACAAGTCTATATTTTACTTTTGTGGCTCGTTTGGTTTGCACGGAATCTGTCTTTAGAAAGTAATCTTATTCCAAATTATTAAATTTCGATGTTTGGTAGAACTAGGAAAGTAATATGATTCCAAAAATCTAAAATCTCATGTTTGGTATGATTTTAATAAATTTGAGGAAAGTAATAAGAATCCTAAAAAGAATGAAAACAGTGCAATATTTTGGGATTCTTTTTCCTTACTCATACTTAGTTATTCTTTTTCCGCAGTAATAGAATTTTAATCATCGATCCATCGGAAGAGTACAAGTAATAAAATTTTCAAAATCTCACACAATCACATGCCTCTCTTCAACCTAGCGCGAATTTCATGATCTTTTCCATCTTGATTTGTTGCTACCTATTATGAAATTTCAATGAATTATCGCCAATCCTACCTTTATCCTTCCAATTAAATTGTCCATTTCCTATTTCTTGAGTTTTCTGCTAATATATTTTTCAACTTCAATGCCAAAATCGTCCCAATAACTTCTATACGCTCGTCCTTGCTCTGGGTTCGACGTTTAGGGTACAGATATGTGCATAGCATTGTCTGAATTTCTTGGGTTCACCATAATTTCATATTTCTTGAGATTTATGACCGATGGTGAGTTGATTTTCGGCAACATCTGGGCTCTCACGACGTCCAGTCCCCGTTCGAACATTTTTTCAGTTGGCTACTAATCATCGGCTGCTAACTGTTCTTTACCGAGAAGCTGCGAGTATCTGTTTACGTGCTTGGAGTTGCCGCTGGTTTTTTTTTTAGCATTTTTAATTTCTGTATTTTGTAATGCCATCTACCTATTTTGTATTGGTTTTAATCTTTATATATATTTTGAGTAATAAATAGTTTTTTTAAAAAACTTGGAATCCTACTCGTATTTTCGAAACACAGTAAAGTAATCTAATTTTCTCGGAATTATATTTCTATAATCATATTACTTAATAGTTTTACTTTCCGAATTTATTTTCCTCATAATCATATTTCATAACCACTTTACTTTCTCATCAACCAAACGGACCTTAATCTCAAAATAAAAGATTGATTTCGGAATCTAAGAAAATAATGAGGAATTTGACAATGAATTGTATGGATATTAAAACAAATTAATCCTCTATTGTTGACCGCCACAAAACTAAAAGAAATATGCGAACTCTAACAATCACTTATTAAACTTGAAATAATTATACAAAAACTATGTTATTAAAGTGTTTATAAAAACTTAATTAGACACACAAAATATGCTAATAGGCATATAATTTTGAGAAAAAAAAAACATATGTTGGTCCCGATTCCCTGGATTATACCTATTTACACTAATACCTCGACGATTCCCACTCGTTAAGACATAGAGCCCAATAAGCATATCTTGGGTTGGTACGGAAATGGGATCTCCAATAGCTGGAGACAAAAGATACACTTGAATGCAAATTCAAACTCAGAACGCGAAAGCCAGTTTTAGCTAAAGATTGCTACTGAACTTGTCAGTTGGCCATATATGCTTTCTCGATACTGAGACAGACCTACTGACTTATGTCAGTGAACAGTAGTTCTATACAAGAGTTGTGTGCAGAAGTGTAGGCCCTTTAACATTTGCGTCTTAGCTGAAAACCCGTTTTATGCAAGTTTGATTAAAACCCTGTTGGATGCTGAATTAACAGTTATATCAATACAACAGTTAAAAACAAAATCAACACATCGATTTTTAAAGTGGTTCGGACACACAGAGTCCTACGTCCACTGTCCTGAACTGAGCAGGGAGTTCTTGTATTAATTATATTGAGCAAACCTCAGTTGATCTGTTCACATGACAGATACTAACTTGTTTGATTATACTGAGCAAGCCTCAGTCAATCCGTAATCTGGACAGATATTTATAGTCGTAGTGACTGCACAATTTCTTAACCGTTTAGGTTAGAGTTTCTCCACCTAAGAAGGAGTTCTTATAAATAAGAACAGTTCAAAGGATATGAACTCCTTCGAGGTTCTAAGCTATTGATTTTACAATACGCACGCTTAGATAGAGAAAGGGAACAATAATTCTCTAGAAAAAAGAACAAAGAAGATATCTAAAATCTATAAGCAAGTTCTTCGTTTGTATGTTGCTTGAAGGTTCGCTCGAGTTTTGAGCTTTGTTCGTTTTGGTTCCTGGTGCTTCTTCTGCATGAAGACCTTCTCTATTTATTGTCTTCGATTTGTGAATAGATCAGTTAGAGAGGGTCTAGCCACGAGTCAAATAAGACAAGAAAAATAGCCATATATTATTTGAACGTTGAGTAGAGGCACTGTAGAGATTTTCTCTTTTTTCCGGCTAGGAGCAGTTTTATGACAGAGCAGGTAAGGTGATGTCGGCTCCTTATTGGTCGAGGTATATGAGAGTTGTTGAGGCTCATTCAAACGCAAAGTACAATGAGTTAACTTCCTTTGTATCCTTGGACCTTCGCCTGATTGTCCTCTACGACATTCGTCAGAACACTTCAGTCGTTGCCTCGATTTCCTTTGTAGATTCAGTTGGTGATAAACAGACCAACTGACTTCTTCGATACTGAGTTCTTCAGCTGAGTGCGGGATCTTCTACTGAATCCACAACTACTGAACTCTAGCCTACTGAGTTCTAACAACTGAACTCAAACTAAGCTATTACAATATCGAAGACCCATCATTCAGCTAGGGATTTTGAGATCTCCAAATCTTATCATATATGTTCATCCCAACAACATATCATATTAATTTGGAATAGGGGAGTATCTGAAAGATTAAATATTTATTCAATAAAAAAATGGATCAAAGTGAATAATGATTCACTTTAATAAAATCAATTTCTAAAACTCTGTCATTTCGACTGGTTCATTTCGACTATCACTAGATAATAATTTATATAATCCTTATATTTTTAATGTAAAAAATATGTAATTTTATAAATGGTATTATTTTCTTATAGCCATTTTCTTATATCAAAACTCAAATTTACTCAAACCTTATCTTTGCTACACAAAATATCCAATTTTACTTACACTACCCTTACTTTATGAAAAAGTTGACCGACATCTATCATTTTCAGGTGTTTTCTGGAATTTGAAACGAATTCAGTCAAGAAACAAACTAAAAGACACATGAGTGTATATATAGTAACTAATCCCGCTCGTAAATAATAAATCCCGCTCGTGTCCCGCTCAGTCCCGCTCGACAACGATAAAAAACACGTTTACCCAAATCCCGCTCGGCGAGCGGGATTGCACGAGTGGGACCGAGCGGGATTTGAACATATCTGGAATTTAATATCCAGATATGTCACTTTCTCTCCTCTTTCTCCCCAATTTCCTTCGTCCGTCGCCGAAATCCCACTCAAGATTGCTCGAAACGCAAGTTTGAAGTAGATTTCGACACCAAAATACGAGAATGGCCAACCTGGTTAGTCCCGCTCGAATGCTATAGTCCCGCTTGAATTTTATCCTTTAATTTGGCGCGAATATTATGATTTTTTTAGCAGGGTTTTTTTTTAATTTTCGGAGCATGAATTAGTTGAATTTGGAGCATGAATATTGTTTAATTTTTCAGCGAATTTATGAATTTTCGGCTTAAACTTTTGTTATAGAATATAGCATGTGATTTCGTTGTTTAATTTTTGGGCGTAAATATCGGAGTGTATATTTTTCGTGAATTTATGGGATTTTCGGTGTTTTGGTGAATTTTTGGGCTCAAGTATTTGACTGATAATTTTCCGGCAACTGATTTTTTGGGCTCAAATCCCGCTCGCCGAGTGGGATTCTGCTTCGGCCGAGCGGGATTTGATTATTTTTTTTCATTTTAACGGTTAAATTGTTTCGGTGCAGCCCGTATTTAAAAGAATTGGTATTCTCGATGCTAATCCGATGATCAACATCGAATATAATTCAAAGATTTTTTATACGATTAAAATTTTTTAAGAGTTATCGGGGATGATGGGTTAGTGGAGCTGTTTATGAATTGCGTTTTTGGTAACTTTATGGATTGGAGGGTGGGTAGGAATGCGGCTAAAGTTCTTCACATGTTGATGTATCAAGACATTCAAGCAGACAGAGATGATTCAGTTATATGGTTTTTCGTGTCTGGGACGGCTATCCGATTTTTTTGTTTCGATTTTGCCCTTGTCACGGGTTTAATGTTTGGATCCTGCAATTTTGATCCGCATGCTCAGCATGATCCCAGTCAGTCGACTGTTTACACCATGTTAAATGGTTGTACACCAATAACGGACAAAGAATTGCTGACAAAGTTCAAGAGTGGAGATTTGGAGTTGGACGAGTTGCGATTTTTGAAAGTGGCTAATGTTCTAACCTTATTTTTCTTTGCCCTCGGTTTTAGTGACACGAGAGTGGTGGACACGTGAATTTGGGTATTAGTGGACGATCTACTGGTATTTTACGAATTCCCGTGAGGCTCCTATACTTATGGTGCTTTGAATCACTATTGTAGTTTTGTTCCGAGAACGCCGGAACAAATTTCCAAAAAATACCATTTCTATGGACCCGTTTGGGCACTCCAGGTGTGTATTATGATTTTTTTTTTAATTTAACTATTTTAGTTATTGATATATCTCCTATATTAATCAATATTGATTTTCATTCATTGTAGATTTGGTCTTACGATGCTATTCCAGATTTATGAGTGATATTTGCATAAATGTTGTCTACAATTGGATTGCCTCGTTGGAAGAATTGGTTCTTCGATGGAGGCCAACCGCGTAGGCTTAATAGTTTTTGGCGTTGTCACGTAAAAAAATTTAATTTAGTGTTGTTTTATATTTTTTTATTAAGTTTAATATATGAAATATATTACATATTTATTTTTTAATTTAATGTTGTTTAATAGAATTTTATTTAATGTAATTGCGGCATGTTGTCAGGAGACGGTCTCACACCATCCGATACGGAGACAAAAACCCCTTATTGACATAGTGTCACTTGGAGATGATCGATTTCATGTGTCCTACATTCCGACTGAGAATCCATTACAGCCAACGATCATAGGGGACCATGGGGAACGAGAGCTATACCGATTCGGACAACAGACACAACGTCCCTCCGGTTCTAGAGGAACTAGACGGAGAGGCAACGCCGTTCCCACTAAAGGTGGTAAGGGGTCCGAACGGAGGCGAGGCCGAGGGAGCCGGGTCACGGCGGTTCTTGACCGTGGAAGACGTCCGAGCAAGTTGTGAGGAAGAACACCGGACCTTACGTAAGGAAATAGTTCACGACGTTAAAAACCTATTTCGGTCGGTGTTTGGTCAATCTAGGAGCCGATGCTTGGCTTCTACGTCCTTTTACGCGAGCGGTAGCCGTCGAAACGTTACACCGCATGGCCTTGTAAAGAGTGAATCGGTGTCGATGGAGCACCGTCGTGAGCGGCATGTTCGTGAGGGAGATGGGGGATAACTCTCCCCGAGCCGAGGATATAGGCGATTCGGTGTACCGACCCGAGGTTATGATGGAGGACAAAGTTGACTCGGTGTACCGGCCGAGGTTATGGACGTGGACGAGCCGAATAATGATGAGGAGCCGCTTGAATCATCCCACCAACATAGGGTTAGACATGCCCATTTCAGGTTCCGGTTTGAAACCGCTTGCGGTTCCAGATTTTTGATAATTGAAGCTGGAGCCGAACCGTCCATTCACGATTTACGGTTATGAATTGAAGCTGTCGATTCGATTCCTATTTACCGGTTTTCCGATTTTTCAACTTTTTTTTATATTAAACTCACACATTAAGAAATATCAAATAAAATCAATATGTAAAAAAAATATTAATTATTACGGGAAAAATTACACGAGGGGGACAACCAACCTTACCCATTTATAATTAAGGGAGGAGATAATGAACCTTACCTCTAAATTACAATAGTTACTCAAAACTATATGAATAAAAAATTATAATCTATAACATTAAAAAATAATCTATAACAAAACGAAAAATCTAATCTAGTCGCTCTCGGTCGTCGATTCTTCATTGTCATCTTCGTCTTTAGAAGAAAAACAATGTTCTTGTAGTCGATTCTCGGTCTTGTACCAATCATTAAGCAACATTTGATATTCTAAGTTTTTAACGGTTAAATTGGAACGTCTCGGATCCAACATATTTCCTCCAATACTAAATGCTTCTTCAACGGATACTGTTGACGCGGGGAAGCAAGTATTTCCTTTGGAATTATACAATTATAGGATAATGTCTTCATTTTTTACCACCACTTTAGAATATCAAGCTTAGTAGGATCATCATATAAATGAAAAGTAGATGTTAAATACATATCAAGTTCAAGAGAATTAGAAGAACCGGATCCTCGAGCGCGTTTTTTACTATAGAAAGCACTTATCCAATCTGTAAGTGGGTTATCTTGATTACTTCTTGTTTGACTAACTTGATCTTGATCACTAGTATTTTGATCCCCATAAATTAAAATATATTGTCTAAAAATATCTAATACGGCATTTTTTGCATTACCGACAACTACACTAGGATTAAGAATGTCATCTAAATCATTGTTACCAAAAAATAAATTTTCATAATAATATGCAACAATTTCTTCTAAACCCTCCACCCTTACCCTAGGATCTAATAACTTAGCAACTAAAAAAATTAGTGGTAATTCTCTAAAATATTTTAACCATTTTTGTTTCATACTACTAATACAATCCCCCAACACACGACCATTACGAAAATGTTTAAAAATACAAGCTATATATTGATGTACAATGATCAAGAACTAAAATAGAAGTCGGATAATATGTACCAGATAATTGAACAGTGGCATCTTTAAAAACTTTTAAAATTTTACACAAATTATTGCAATCATCCCAATGAAAAGGAAATAATGTAACAGAATAATCAATACTTGTAAAAAACATACAAAGTGCATCTCTATATTCATATGATTCACTTAGCATTTTATAAGTGGAATTCCATCGGTGTGAAACATCTAATGGAAATTGTTTAGCCTTCAAATTTTGTTGTTTGCAAAACTTAACCTATTTCTTTTTAACACTATTGTGTCTAGCTAAATATGTTATAGCATCTCTAATTGGACCAACTTGATTCTTTAAAGAAATTAGCCATCTTGTACACATAAATTTAAAACATGACATATGCATCTAATATGAAAAAAATTACCACCTATTGATGGTTGATAAATTTTAATTAGAGATGGTAAACTAGCGGTATTAGAACTAGCATTGTCAAATGATACAGAAAATATTTTATTAACCAAACCATATTCATTTAAAATAGAATGTATTTTATGTGAAATATTAGATGCATTATGCGAACATCAAATTCTCTATATGCAATTAATCTTTTTTGAATTGTCCACGAATCATCTATCCATTGACATGATATGCCCATATAACTATGTTTTTGCCAATGATCACTCCATATATCGACATAAATTGAAACTTTACTAACTAAATTATTAAATGTTTCTATTAAGCAAAATTTATATTATTTTACTACTTTTTCAGTATCACGTGTGAGTGTAGTACGTGGTAGCTTATTAGCAGCCGGATTTAAACCAAGTTGTACAAATTTTTCGTAAAATTCATCATTTGCAAAACTAAATGGAAGTCCACCTTGAGAAGATGCTTCACAGCAACAAATTTTGCTAATTCTCTTCTATACGTATTGTTATTAAATTTAAATAAGTTAGAAGATGTAACTCCACCTTGAGAAGATGCCTTATTAAATCCTTGTAGTTGCGCTTGAGATCTATCAACTCCAATTTTGTCTGGATGCTTCTTTGCAAGGTGCATGTTGAACGTCCCATATATCCACAGCCGTGATTGTATGTATATTTTTGTCGACAATAGTTGCAAATGACGGTGTATTTTTCACTATCACCAATCCTTGTTTTTGTGAAGTGCACCGCAAAGATATCAGATTTTGCCCGTGCATGATTTTGTTTTTGGGATGTTGAAGTTGAAGGTTGTCGACGATGACGACCACCTTCTCTCATCCCTTGAATTTGTTGTGTTTGTTCTTGCGCATCCCTTTCAGCAGACGGTGGTGTTGGCATACATGCTGATGATGGCACCTGCCACCTCCGTTGGCTCGTTTTCATCGCTCAAATTAAAAGATTCGGGAACATATGATGTGTCGAAATAAGCATTTTTTGGTGTGTTATCGAGATGAAGACATTTTATATTTTGCAATGACATATGAAAAGAATAAGGATATTGACGAATGAGAGAATTAAGATGAAATTTAGAGAGCTAGTAAAAGACTTAAGAAAAAGATAATTGAGATTGTGTGTGATAAATTTTAGATAATGAAGAGGTATTTATAATAATCTTATTATCTTAATTGCAAATTTGCAACGGCTAATGAGAATTAATAAGTAAACTTAAATGAAATTAAATAATTTTTGCATGTTTCCAATATGTTGCCGTTGGGGAAGAGTTACAGCCTTCTCCTTAAAAAAGAAATTAAATTGAGGAAAGACATGTATTTTATTTTATTTATTTGCCAAATAAAAATACTCTCTGTAAAAAAAATTCACGGTTTAAGCCGGTTTGAAACCGACGGTTTCACGATTTCTAAAGTGCGGAACCAAAACCGAACCACGAACTGACAGTTTACGTTTCAGACGGTTTGCGGTTTGAGTGGTTCCGGTTCCGATTTGAAACTTCGGTTTGAGCCGGTTTTGGTTTGGAAATGGGCATGCCTACACAGGGTTGACATAGCGTCTACGAGCGTGGTTGTTATTTATCGGAGCAGATCCTGAGCTTGTATGACTATTATGATCATGTTTACCCAGATTGTCCGCCTCGCCAGAGTTGGTCATACGATGCACAACTCATGCACCCACTGTCTTTTGATAGTGGTAATTGGCGGCGGTACTATGATCCCGATCAGATGTGGGCGTCATCATACCAGCCCGAGGTGGGTGCATCATCGTACCGACCCGAGGTGGGTGCATCTTTCTCCCCTTCACCGAGTGAATAGTCCACAACATGATCCAGATCTCGAACCATGGGTGAGTCGGATGTATCGAGTGGAACAAGTGGAAGTAAACCATCACTTACTTCTTCGCCGCCACCATATATTATTTCGTTGCTCGGAGGGTCACAGTTGTCCGGCATCAGCATAGATATCAGTTGATTCACACCATCTTCTCGTCGGATCCATGCCGCAAAATATGCACAAACACAGACAATGTTATACATAAAAATGCACTGAAATATGTATGTATGATGAATTATATTTGTAAAATCACAATTTGCACAAACACAGACAATGTTATGAATAAAAATGCACTGAAATATGCATAAACTAATACTGTAATATGTCAGTCTATGCATAAAATTGTTCGGTCTTATGCATAAACAAATGCTATCATATGCAGAAAACTTGTTTTTATCATATAACATAATATCTACATGACAGTTTTATGCATAAAATTATTCCGGCTAATGCACAAACAAATATTATAATATGCATAAAATGTATTTTTATTATACTCCCTCTGTCCCATTAAACATGTCTTGTATTCCTTTTCGGGTTGTGTCATTATATTGTTGTCTTGTTTCTTAAAAAGTAAATAATGTGTGGACCACAATCTTTATAGCCCCAATTTTCATAAGCTTAACAGGGACGCTACTTCATACTTAACATGCATATTTCAACTCTTTCAAAACATTTTCATTCAATAGAGCCGTTGCAAAATTTAGATTATTTTCATACTCTACGGAAGTCTTAATTAAAAATAAAAGCAAATGCAACTATTAGTTCTCGAAAATAAAATGCACAAAGTTTAATGCAATAATGACTTTCACAAATCCTTCCTCACGTGACCATCACCACCAACACCTCTATGCATCGGCCAAGCTATTTCTTGAAAAATGTTAAAATGATGGGAATAAGTACGACGACTCAGTGAGAGATGTACACATATATCCAAACTATATAAAATGTCAATAAACACGGATATGAAACATGCATAATAAATAACTTTGATCATAAGGCCTCCTCTTGACCCTAAGAATCCATTTCATTTCACGCGGTCTCCTCTTGATCGTAACTTTTCATAAGGGTCTCCTCTTGACCCGATGTGCCTCCTCCTCTTGACCTTGACCTCTTTCATTCTCAAATCTATCATAAACACATGAATATTTGTACAAAATATATAATAAGGATAACGACAACTTCCCTAAAAACAATGGATATCAATGTTTAAGTCCTGTGCGTCGATCCTATATATGAAAATATATCTTAATGACTCTACATGAAATGTCATGCATGCATTCATTCATAATTCAAATAATTCATAATACACAGATCAAAATAATCAAACCAAAATGTATATTATACATAACCTACTTATTAACATGCAACTTTAATGGTTTCATCTAGTAATAAAATTAAGTATATTAAACATACTTTTATTTCTATTGACAATTCATTCGTGTATTGAGTAATCCGTCAATTCATTAAATAAATTAATAAAATTATAAAAGTATTGTCCTAAAAATTATAGACCTCTAACATGAACAACATATTACATATATCATCATAATAAAACTTATCATGATCAAGAATTCATTTAATAGTAACCTGAAAACTAGGGCTGCTTAAACGGGTATAGGGTATTCGGTTAATACCCGTACTCGTACCCTTACCATGGGATATCGGATACCCGATTAACCGATAATCGGTTAATCGGGGTATGTATCGGGTATCAAATTCTTGAAGACAACGGGTATGGGTAAATAACCGATACCCTATCGGTTAACCTTGAAAATACCCAATTATTATATTTAATTGAAATATTTTGATATTAATTGATAATTTATTAATTTTATTTTATACTCACTTAAAGAAAAGTCGCTAGTAGTGGTGGCTGCAAAAGAAAAGATTGGAATTAGAAATAAATTTCACGACTTCACGAGAATCACGACTACTTCACTCTTCGTTCTTCAATACAGTACAGAAGAAAAGATTCAAAAATCAAAAGAATACAACCCCAATCTTTCCGTGCCTCCGACTTCTTCTTCCCGTCATCCCGTCACCCGTGCGTGAGCGTGAGGGAGACGACTCCGAGCCTCCAACTTCTTCTTCCCATGCGCGACCACGCCGACCGTGCGTGGGAAGTGTCGGCAAACAAAAATGTTGAAATCATTTCATTCATATATATACATTTAGACGAAGTGGAGCAAGAAATATGGTGTTGGTAAGTGGAACTCTTCGGTATAGTTGGAGCTGCAAATAGCGTAGCGTAGCCATTTCTTGAAGATTTTTTAAAACTGGTTTGTTTCGATTTACTCTTTTTCTAGCTGCAAATGGTGATTTTTTTCTTGAAGATTGGATGGGGGAATTGTTTCGAGAACAGTATCAATGATTAAGGTCAATTTTGGTTAATTTAAGGTTAACATGATAACCGACCCGATCGGGTAACGGGTTAACCGATACCCGGTCGGTTACAGGTACGAGTATCTAAAATTGTGATTTTTTCGGGTACGGGTAACCGATTATCGGTTACGGTTAACCCGTACCCGAACCGATTAACACCCCTACTTGAAAGCTTTTATTTTTCAATCTACATGCATATTGACAAAAGATTTTGGCACATCAAGAAACAAATTAACAAATAAATAGTACACGTATCCTAAAAATTCTATATTTTTAACCTGAATGACCTAACATATAGTATATCCTATTAAAATTCAGAATGGTCGAAAACAACATAAAGAAAACATGAAAAGCAATTTCCCTATCAAGCTCATGAACATGCTTTGTCAAAAACTGGCAGGTTACGAATAACAATTTTAAACAAATACTTAGTATACCTGAAAAGTTCTACAAAAATAATAGAGTATACTAGACATACCTAGGAAGACGATCCTAAATTTTCACGACGATATGACGACGGAAAGATGTGTAAATAATTCTTGAAAAAGTTCGCGAGATATGCTTGTCAGATTTTCAAAAAAATTATGGGATGCTATATTATAAGCGACTAAAGGGTATTTATATGCATAGAAATCATTATCTAAAGATCCCTAATCATATAAGGTATCAAATATATTT
Organism: Lavandula angustifolia; assembly: GCA_028984105.1. NCBI lineage: Eukaryota > Viridiplantae > Streptophyta > Magnoliopsida > Lamiales > Lamiaceae > Lavandula > Lavandula angustifolia. Next base: position 17,210,902 of record CM054815.1, on the reverse strand, counting down.
TATCCATTATTATTTTCATACGTATATAATTTAGATAGAATTTAGTTTAAAATTGATCCTAAACATGAATATCATACATAAAATATCTATTTTAATCATAAAACATAATATAAAATTATCTCGTAATTATTTCACATAAATATAAAATATTCAATAATTTCATGAATCAAGTAGGTTTAGGAAATCCTAAGTAAATAAATATTATTTTGCCTCATAATTCTAACATTATTTATATCTCAATAATAAACAATATAATCATAATATGATATAAATAAACACATTCAAAATTCAAAATAAATTTGCATAATAAAAATGATTTAATGACAAAGAAGATAGATGCTTTAATTTTCATTTAAATTTCTAAGGCGCGACTTACATAACTAAAACACTTTATAACATGCATGAATAGATATACGATGCATTTTATATTGAAAATTTTGGGGCGTTACACAATCACTTAAAATAATGGACCCCACCACTTTATCACACTCCACACATTTTCTTAATTTTCGTGCCCAAAACAAACAAGACATGTTTAATGATACGGAGGGAGTATAACATAATATCCACATAACGGGAGAGTTTAATGTATATAAATATTTGTAATTATGCATAAACCAACACCATATTATGCATAAAAAAATTGATGTCGCCGATCACCACCACCGCCGCCGCGGTTGCGGTCGTTGGTCCGCCTCGGCCCCGTCGCATGAGGTAAGTGTATGTGTTTGGTTTAATTTCAAAACATAAAGTGTAAAAAGACATAATTACCCTTCATGAAAATTATTTTTTCCTTTTTTTAATTAAAAATAAAAGCAAAATAAGGAAAATAGGTGTATATAGATCAAAAAATTGAAAGGATGAGATTGGTTCTTAGTGTTTATCTAAGATAGTGGTTGTTAAAATATTTATACCCTATATATATATATATATATATATATATATATATATATATATAGATAGGGAATGGATCATATGAGAAGCCTCCTTAAAATAAGAAATAGGAAGGAATCCTAACCTTCCATTTTTAAAAATCTATGATCATGATTGTTTTGAATATAAATTTTTATTTAATACTTTATTATTCATTAATATATCATTAAGGGTATTAATGTCCATTTAAGTGCCTTTATTTTCTTAACCATTTCCTATCGTGAATCATAATCTTTTTTTTCTTTTTGATTCTCTTTCCTAAGTAATATACGTAACTTCCATTAAAAAGAAATTTTAGGTTTGTAAGTTGATTTCTTGGTTGATTCATGGAGAATTAAAATGTATTCCATCTCCATTCTCCAGAATAAGTCGATCACAATCCAGGTATTTTTTTCCGTTCAAATTTGTTGTTCTAAAGTTTATTAATGGAGATTTAAATCGTTTTCCATCTTCATTCTCCATAATCAGTCAATTGATCAGGGTTTTTTTTATTTTTTTCTGTTCGATTTTGTTGTTTTAAAGATGTTAGTAGAAACCTAATACCGAAAAAATAGTATTTGGGATCATAGTATTATGTGGTTGGAAATTAATATATGCTGATGGTGATTATGGAGAGGCGTTTGATGTATTATAATGTGAAACTGCTCTTCTCAATTTATTTGTATTAATGTATTTATTTATACCTCATTTTTATGCATTTTCTAATTTTATTTTATGCATATCGTACTCATTTTCTTGCTAACAGATCATATGGATAAGATAAATAATGATGATGTAATTTTCGAGGATCCCGAATCAATTTTTATTTGAGGATTTCTATCTTTGCTCAAACTTCGGAGATTGTTAATGTCCGGTCCGCGGATCCCGTTAAAACAAAAGGCGATGGGAGTAGAATAAAATCAAGAAAAGAGAAGAATTTGCGCGATGCTAACAAGCCGAAAAGATTATGCGGTAAATGCAAGCGGTTGGGACATCATGATGCTAGGAATTGTTCTAATGTTGTGGAGAATGTAGGCTCATCTTAGTATTGTTTTTAAAGTAAGGATTTTTTCGTATACACTTTTTTGTTTTTTCAAAAGATAATTTTAGTGGTATTTTGTGAGTATTTTTGAGTACTATCATAGCATATAATTGTTTATTAATTATATACAAATGAAATGATTAGTTTCTATAAGCTAATAATATTTTCTCGCAATATGCATGTATGCTTTCTTGAATATGCATGTATGCTTTATTGGATATGCATATCCTATGTATTATAAATTTTTGATTTTAATATTTGTCCCTTATGTTTCTTAAACTAAACAATTAATTTTTTTTCCTTCGAAAACATGCATATTTGTTTTAGTCTTATGCATATTTTAATAGCTTATATCTTTTATTTATATCTTTCATGTGTTTTCAACAACTTTCCATTTTTTAAAAGCTAATACATGCATAACCTCGTAATTTCATATGCATAACTAACATATAAGTTATGCATATTTTTACAGTATTTCATTTATAGAAATTTTAGACATCATTCTAGTACACCAGTGTATTGACAAAAACAAAGTAAAAACTAAGAAATATCCATTATAGTAATGTCATCAAGAAACAACGTAAAACTAAAGTATTTAAGCAAAACTCCAATTCACATCAAAATATATCACTAGCTATTTGGTATTCATCAATATAGACCAAGCAAAAGATTCTCTAATGCATCTTTTTCTTCTTTTGATTTGCTTTGATAGTGATATTTGGATTGAAAAGCCATTGTTTCGCCAAGAGCATTTTTCTTCAAAGTCATCGTCCTCACCATCCATTTTTTGTTTCCTCCTTTGGACTATGTCATGTTTTCTCTTTGTACGTCCTTAAAAAAATAATAATTTGTCAAATACATATGCATAACATCAAATCCACGTATGCAGAAAATTAAGGATACATATGCATAAAATTGAACATACATATATGCATAACATCTAAACCACATATGCAAAAAATTGTATACATGTAAGCAGAGTATTGTGCAAACATTTGTAGAAAAAATTCACATTTAAATTACTATGAATGATTACGGAGAATGTTGAACAAGTGTATTTAACATATTGAACCTAAAATTGCTCACGATCAACCTTGATGTTTCAATGTAAATACACTCGTTTCGCCTACTTTCGATTTTGTCAATTTAAATTTAACATGTTTCAATTTAATTGAACATATAATTGCTCACAGTCAATCTTGATGTTTCATCATCATCTCCTTCTTCGCCTACTTCCAAATTCTTTGAGATGGACAACATATGCATAATATCTAACCAACATATGCGAGAAAATTATAGATACATATGTATAAAATTGAGCATACATATGCTTAACATCGAAACAACATATGCAAAAAATTATATACACGTAAGCGGGAATAATGTATTAACATATGCGGGAAAAATTTCACATATTTAAATGCATATGAATAAATAGAATTGTGTATTACTATTTATATACTTTAAAACTAAAACTCACAAACATATGCATAACACAAAACAAACATATACAGAAAATTATAGATACATATGCATAAAATTGAGCATACATATGCATAACATCAAAACCACATATGCAAAAAATTATATACACATAAGCGGGAATATTGTTCAAACATATGCGGGAAAATGAATAAAAAATAAGTTTTGATACTAACCTTCATTCATCATGATTTTAGTGTGATTCCCAAAGCTTTAGTGTCCAAAAGCGTCAACCTTAGCACATAATCAAATTTATATGCGTACATTAAACACAAATATGCAAATAATTAATAACACATATGCAAAAAAAATTAATATATATATATATATATATATATATATATATATATATATATGCAAAAAATCAAATCACCAATGCTGAATTAAATAAAAAAAGAAAAAACGTTAAAAATCCTTTCCGTCACGAATATCACTTCACCACAAAATTCAAGCAATAAAAATCCCAAATGTAAGATTAGAACATCACGAAATTCAAGCAATAAAAATCCCAAATGTAGTTCTCTCTTCAATTCCCAATCAATTAGCTACAGATCCGCTCCGTCCGTGCGTGTGCGCGTATGTGAGAGGAAGAATTACTCATAAAAAAAAAACTAACCGTCTTTTTCTCTATTCAGACTGTGTCTGCAAGTATTTCTACACTTCAGCGTGTATTTCCGTCGATTCAACCTTTGTTATCTAAATCTCCTTCTTCGCCTACTTTCAGATTCGTCTGCAAGGGTTTTCTAATAATTCGAGTGATTGTGTTAATCTAATGATAGGGTTTTTAATAATTACCGTAAATATGCATTATTCTATTGACAAATATACCCTTTTTTTATTAAATGTTTTTTTAGAAGATTAAGATCACAAAAAATCTAATCCATTGATTAGATATTAATCTAAGGATATAAATCCTTCTTATTTCTTATTTTAAGAAGCCTTCCTATGGGATCCACACCCTATATATATATATATATATATATATATATATATATATATATATATATATATATTAATGATTGATTAGGCAGCGTAAGTTAAAACTATAAATAATATATTGAAGGAATAATAAATGATTGTGGAATTTACAAGGAAAAAAAAAAGGGACGGAATCAATTGTATTGAATTGTTCCTTACTCTTTTACGTGATTTGTTGATAAATATACAAATATTGAATAAAATTGTGAGAAATGTAATTAGTTTCACGTGGTTTGTTGCATTAAGAATTTTTTTTATTCTAAATTAAGTTTTGTTATTTTGCAAAAATATTTTTTCTAAAGTTGAAATGCAGTATATGAAAAATGCATATAATCGTAATTTATGGCATTAATAAAGTTTTGATTCTACATGGATTTATGTTATTTTAAAAAATTATCATTTTAAAGATGAGTAATATGATTTAAAATTAGATAATTAGGATATCGATTATATGATTAATTTGAATTGCATTATATTATGAATAAAATTATTTAGATCTCATAAACAAATAAATGGAGATTGATTTTAGACGAGCTTTCATTTTATGCATCATGCATTATAATACATGAATTGATATATTTTTTATTTATTTTCATAAATAAAATAAAAATAGACATACTTCTACTATCAAGTATAAGAAAATCTAGATTAAAAAATTTCATCACCGATTTAAATGTTTTAAGTAGAAATAAGAAATCGATGGAATAGATTTGATTAAAATAAATTAAAACCGTTCAATTGAATTATAGGATTAAATGAGATAGATTTGATCTGAAATTGGATGGAAGATTATATGAAATTCAACTGAATTAAAATTGAAATTGAATTGAAATAAAACCGGCAAAATGGAAAATGAAGGCTTAAAAAATAATTGGAATATAATCAATTGCAATTGAAACCATTGGGTTTTCATATATATAATAATATGTTGGTCCAGAGACGAGCCTTAATGTGTAGAGGGGGTTGAATACACTCGAGTGCGGATTTTAACTCAAACGCGAAAATCAGTATACTACTCAAGTGTGCTACTGAACGAGTCAGCTGACCAAGTTAGCTTTCTAGATCGCGTGGGCAGAGTATATGTCTGCTGAGTCTTATCTACTGACTTCAGTCAGTGAACAATATTTCAGTATAAAATATGGTGCGGAAGTGTAGGCCCAAAAAGATTTTCGTCTCAGTTTGAAAACAGGTTTTATGTTTAGTGATTTTAAAGTTCAGTTTTATGCAGCATGAACAGTAAACCAATGCAACAGTAAATCAACACAGACAATTTTTAAAGTGGTTCGGATAATTGTCCAACTTGTATCAGCTAAAAAGGAGGAGAATTCGTGGCTGTATAAAGATAAACTGGAACTTAATCTAATCAGGACAAAAGCAGTAAAGGGTTTTAATGTAACCGAACATGTTCGCAAGTTTAATTGCATTGTAATCTTGCATCATGGAAATCCTGAAGTGTCAAAACTTTTATCATCTGTTCTTGACCACAGCTTGAAACACACAAGAGAGTTTGATATTAGAACAGGCAGCATAAAAATAATAATAAAAAGAAGAAGATGAAAGTAGTGACAATTCATTATAAAAGTGGGGTCTATTATAATACACTTTATTTCTCCCTTGACATGATATAGAATTATTCCAATCCTGTATCCAATTGATTAATCTTATATGTATGGTTTAGAGGCTCCATTAGCCATCTATTTTAGTTAACTGCTCACCTTTTGTTTTTACAGAATTTAGGTTTGGACCAATGGCAGCAAGATTACAGCAATTGCAAAGCAAGGCTTGCCAATCCACACAATATGCGACCAAGCAAGGAACTGCCTACTACAAGCAGTTAATGGAGAAGAACAAACGGTATGTGAAAGACCCACCAACTGTTGAAACATGTAATGAATTTATTTAAAAAACGAAAAGCATTTAGGATCAAATACTGACAATTAATTTGAGAACTAATTCCACTAATTATAAAATGTCTGAACCCGTAGTCATTTTTTATAGCTAGGTGACGTGCAATATTTCAAACATATAAACATGAAAATTAAAGATTAAGACGCATATGTGTTCACATAAATAATAACTACACATCTTGATCCAACAAAAAAAACATTTCTAACATCAACTACTATTACACTCCATAGGTACATATAGTTAGAGAATTTCAATAATTATATGTATCTATAAAAACTCAATTTTTATGTACCGGTTCAAGCAATATGTCATTTTGGGAGGATATAATGGTTAAGGTGTTTACTCATTCAAATTCATTAAAAATTTGTGGGGTTCGAAACCCACTAAAGCTGGCTTGTAAGTTCCTTACTAAATTAAAAAGTAGCAATTTGTAGATTTCTCGCTAAACTAAAATAAACTCATTCAAATTCATTAAAATTTTGTGTTCCCATTATAAAATAATGTTCAAGGATACATTCTTGCACGTGCCATACATATTCCTATTTCTCTAGGGTTGTATTCTCTATTTTATAAAACCGAATATCGAATCGAAATATTTTGAGGCTACATTCCATTTCAATTTTAACCGAAATTTAAAAAGATTAAATATTTGGTTTTTCATGTTTCGATTTCAATTTGGATGCAGAGTACTAAAAAAACTCATTCAAATTCATAAAATAAATTGTGTGCCCATTATAACAAAATATTCAAGGATACATCTCGCACGTGCCATACATGATCCTATTTCTCCTAAGACTGTTAGAATTTTCAATTCTCTATTTTATTAAACCGATTATCGAAACGAAATATTTTTGGCTCGCTCAATTCAATTTTGATTTACACCGAAATTAAAAAAAAAAAGATTTTGTTTTTCATGTTTCGATTTCAATTTGGATGGAGATGTATGTGGCTTGGAAAAGCTTGCCTTGTATGGACAAGAATAAACGAATCAAATAATATCCATAAATCCTCTTTTACATATAGTCCGAATTTCGACCCATTCTATACACAGCCAAAAGAATCAACTTCACATAGTGAGATTTAGATACAAGAGACTCAAGACTTTGCAAGATACATAAAATTCATACAGTTTTCAGATGGCAAATTAGCGTAACAGGTCCCCAAACTATTTACAGTTGGTGGGCATGGTTCCCAAATAATTTTCTTTTGGTGAACATAGTTCTTCTTGTTAAAGAATCCGTTAGTCAACAATTAGTCAACATATTTTATTTCTTTTGTTATTTGGATTTATGAAGACTAAGTAAACTAATAGCCCTAAACCGAGTCCGGATCTTCTATCCCACAATTGGTGGACCACTTGATGGCCCACCAATCACGCGGTGGTGCCGCGTGCATTGGTGGGCCACCAAGTGGTCCACCAATGTGGATAGGGATCCTTAGGCCCCTAAACCCTCCTTCCCACAATTGATGTCCTATTGGGCCTAGGTAATTTAGAAGAGTTGTTGATTGCGAGTAACGATGGTGGTGCCCTTAAAAAATGCTTGTAATATTTTTTATTTTAAGAAATTGAACAAGAATTGTGGAATAGGTGAAAAAGGAAAATGAGGCAAGAATTATACGACGGAAGGAGTAGAAAATTGTATAAGGACTAATTTTACCAATCCTAAAATGACCATAAATATAATTGACACTTGTGATAATGATGAAGTTCACAAAAATATATAGTATTTTTTTCAATATCAATTCATACATCAATTATTAAAATATTAAAATATATTCTAAATTCATATTAAATAATTAATATTCGATAGAATTTATTTATTTATTTATGATGGTACGTTTCAAAAAGACCGTTCATCACCAAGTCTTCTCTATGAGGAAACTATTAACTGCTTGCATGAAAGAAGCTGTTTCTTTCAAAGCCGCCTTTCTTGACTCTAAAGCTATGATAACCAGAGGATAAAATAATTTATATTTCTTTGTTGTTTTCAACATCACTGTCTTTCCACTAGATTCTTGCTATATATTATGTAATTTTCATGATCAAGTTATAATTATCAAGAGAGAGTGAGAGAGGCAAATATAACTAAAGGGCTTCAAGATTATCTGAAGTAGCTATGAATTTAAGGGGAGAGTATGCAAGGTTAGTTCATAACAAATGCCTTCTAATTAATACTTTCCTCTCTCTGGTCTTACACATATAACAGCTAGCAATTGTGTTTTAGACGGGAATTTCTATTTTAAATTAGGTCCACAAGACCTTATGGTTCATGATTTAATTTAAATTAAATAATACTTTTTTATTGTATTTTTTATTTTAAAAATTTCCTATGTGGCATGATTTTAAACCATAAGGACTTAAGTTGTGGACCTAATCTATGGTAGAGAAATCCGTCTTTGACTGATATTAATTGTTGAATATTGTTATTAGGTTTCATATATTATTAATTTAAATTGACCCTAACGGGATTGAACATTAGATCACCTTTAGATCAATCTTATGCAAAAGTGAAAATATTAACTACACTACATTTGCCGGGTTGTTCAGGTTTCATGGTTGGCTGAGAAAGAAAATTCGTGATCCACAAGTTTTACAGAGGTGGAATAAGATATTTGTCATTTCTTGCATTATTGGAGTCTCCCTCGACCCACTCTTCTTCTACATTCCGGTGATCGATGGCACCCGCCTCTGTCTCTCTCTCGACAAGACGATGGAGATCATTGCCTGTGTCCTTCGATCATTCATCGACATTTTCTACATTTTTCACATCGTGTTGCAGTTCCGAACTCAATCTTACACGCCATTTCCCTGGGATTTTAGGAGGGGAAAGTTGGTAAAGGATGCGAAAGCTATAGTCAAAGGTTCCTACTTCATCATCGACCTTCTGTCGATACTCCCTTTACCGCAGGTATGTGAAAATCCACGTAAAAAGACAATTAAATATTATATTCGTACTTTTGATCCTAAATAATGTTGCACCAAATTGTATCCGTCTTTTTAAATTGTGCACCAGACTCGCACGCTCTTGTCTTCTATTTCTGCAGCAAAGAAGAACAATCATTTTTTGGATTTGGTTTTTCTTTTCTTAGATTAATATTTTCTAGTTCATCATTGCTTGTTTCAAGTATTTCCTCTGTCCCATAGAAAGTGTCTCGCTTTCATGAGGTACGAAGATTAAGAAATTTGTATTATGTGGCGTGTGTTGTTTGACTTTTGAGTTGTTAATTTTGATCCACATATTGTTTGTTTTTCTTAGAAATAGAAAACTTTTGCTCAAAAAGGAAAACAAAACACTTTATATGGGACGGAGGGAGTATTTGGTGAAGAATAATGCATTATAGTTATTTTTTTTGCCTAGTTTTGACTTTTCCATCCAACAAACTTCCTTTTTATAGTCTTGATTTTAGACAATTTAAGAATATTTTAGAAATTCTATATTTGAAAAATAAATAAAATCAGGAGCGCCTTAAGAATGAGTGAATGGGTGAATGGGGGCGCTCATTTAATTGGTTGTAATAATATGAAGTATTTTTTTTGTAATAAAACAATGGATTGTTCGAACGTAGTTTCAATTAAACACAATCAGAAACAATGTTTTTTTTGCAGCTGGTGATTCTATTGTTGAACGTCGTTTCGAAGGACCAACCGATTTCCCATATTACGAAAGAGGCATTGAAGTGGGTCATTTTTATCCAATACATACCACGAATATGGCGAATTTATCCTTTATACAAGCAGGCAACTGCAACATCCGGCACATTTAATAAGACTGCTTGGGCTGGGGCTGTTTTCAATCTCTTCCTCTACATGCTTGCAAGCCATGTATATAACTCTCTCTCTCTCCCCCCGTTATAATCCCTCCGTTCCATTAAAAACGTTCATTTTCTTTTCCGCACGGAAATCAAGAAAATATATTATTTGAGTTTTATAGGTAATTGATATATGTCCATATATTCTTTGTCTTGTGTGTCAGATACTAGGATCCTTCTGGTATCTGTTTGCAGTCGAACGAAGAGAGTCATGTTGGCGAGATGCATGTGATGATAAAAAAGGTTGTGATGTGAAGATTTTTGTACTGTGCAAATCGCGGTAATAATAATAATACATTGTTGATGGGTTCTACTTGCCCACTTCTGGAGCATGACAAGCTTAACTCCACGGACTTCGACTTCGGGATAGCCCTCGATGCTCTTCAATCCGGTGTTGCTGAAAATGGAAACTTCATCAAGAAATTAGTCTTCTGCTACTGGTGGGGGCTGAGGAATTTGAGGTGCTTAATTAATTCTTGATTCCCCTTCAAACAGAATGTTGGTTTTTACTTCAAATTAGAAAGTGATTAATTGTTATTGCAGTTCGTTAGGACAAAACCTCAGGACAAGCACCTACGAGGGAGAGGTTCTCTTTGCTATTGGCGTCTCTGTCATTGGCCTCGTTCTCTTTTCCTTGCTCATTGGCAATATGCAGGCATGAACTGCATGCTTACCTTTTTATATTACTCATTCATCCCGAATATATATGTTTATTTGTTCTTTCACATATATTAAGAAAAAAAATTAATGACATGAAAGTTTGATAAATGTTGGAATTGGAATTTAAGTAAATTAAAGTAAATTACTAAAAAAGTTAATGATATAATTATGTTTGTTATTATAGAAGTTATATAAAATAGTATTTTTCTATATTATCATATTAATTAAACACATTAAAATTAGTGAAACATTTAATTAGACACAAAAAATTGTTAATAGCCATATAAATTTGGGATGGACGGAAAAAAAAAAAAGTAGGCATATAAATTGGGATGGTGGGAATATCTTTTTTTTTTATTCATAGAACCCGCAGCCGCTACCTTCGGTGCGCACTGGGTAAACCACGCTCCTTGTGCAGTAGCCTGCAAACCATACAGGAGGGTTCAACCACCCATAAAAGGTGACAGTCAAATCACATAGCGTGTCTTGGTGGGAATTGAGCCCGGGACTTATCGGTCTTTTTTATATTTTATGAGGAAAACGGCATAAAAGATTTAGATGTCATACACCTCCACAATTAACTGATATGTGGTATTGATTTGAATCAAATAAAAAAAAATCTTTAATACCTAAACTATGTCAAACAACTTTCTCTGGTTAATAAAATCTCAAATAGAGTATATGATTGTAAAGATCTATTGGTGTGACAAAAAGGGGAATATAAAAGTGAGACATAGAAGTCCACAATTATTGGCTCTTCCTTCCCCTTTGCAGAAATATTTGCAATCTCTTAGTAATATTAGGGTAGAGGAGATGAGGGTGAAACAGAACGATAGAGAGCAGTGGATGTCCCACCGAATGCTTCCCCAGGATCTTCGAGCTCGTGTCAAACGATACGAGCAATTCAAGTGGCAGGAAAACAGAGGCATCGATGAAGAATCCTTGATTCGTAACCTCCCTAACGACCTAAGGAAAGACATCAAGCGCTATCTTTGCTCGGCATTAGTCAAAAGAGTTAGCCCTCTATTAATTTACCACCTCTCTTAGCCATGGCTCACCATACTAAAGCATATGCTCGTTTGTTACAGGTCCCCGTGTTCAATAAATTGGACGAACACCTCCTGGACATGCTGTTTTCGCGCCTAAAGCCCGTCCTCTACGCCAAGGGAAGCTACATTATCAGAGAGGGAGATCTTGTGGAAGAAATGCTCTTCATATTGAAGGGAGACATACTGACAGTGGCTTCAGATGGAGGTAGTGTAAGCATAATTTACGTAATATTAATCCTAAGATGTTCGAAACCACATGATCATCCCGTAGAGCTTATAATTAAACAGTTTATTATAAGCACTTATCTGTGTTGTGTTAGAGAGAATTTATATATGCACTTCATAAGTTGTTTTTTGACTTATGTTCATAAGTTATAGAATTAGCTTATTTGCAGCATATAGGGAATTTATTAAGGATCTTAAACAGAGATAATAATAATTGTATATTTGATCATATATTATAGGTACAAGTGACTTCGTCAACGAAGTACACCTTGAAGAGGGAAACTTCAGCGGAGAAGAGATTCTGACATGGGCTCTCGATCCCAACTCCTCATCCAGCCTGCCTATCTCGAAGAGAACTCTAATAGCCGAGAAGGACGTCGAGGCCTTTTGTCTGATGTCGAATGACTTGAAGAGCGTGGTATCCCAACTCCGACGCCTTCACGTTAAGGAACTCCAATAGACTTTTCTACTCGCATCAGTGGAGGACGTGGGCAGCGTTAATTATACAAGCCGCGTGGAGACGATGATGGAGGAGGAAGGTTGAGAGTAGATGTCCATTTCCAGTTTCAGTTACAATTATGGTTTAAAACCACCCAATACTGTTTGCCGGCAACTGAACCCGAAACCGAACCACCTAAAGACGGTTTGGTTCCGATTTGAAACTGTCGATTTTAATTTTGGTTCTGGTTTACTCGTTTCACAGTTTTAATAATTTCTATTTACTAAATTAATGATATTTCTATTTAAAAAAAATATGTTCTCCGCACCATCAGTAGTGTGTATTCCCAAAAGAGGTGTGCAGCATTAGTAACGTCTTGTTTCTAAAAAAGGCAAAAAAATTGTGGTTATAAATAATTATCCAAAAGTCAAACAAGATACGCCACACACTGTTATTTTCTTAATCTTTGTGTCCAACACTACTAATGGGACGGAGCAATTATCTTTTTTGATTCAAAACTAGTCAAGAATCAATTATAGATAAAATTGTAGTATAATCCATTAGATGAAAAAATTGAACTATTAAATATGTACTTCCTTCGTCCCATTATTAGTGGCGTCTTTCTTTTCGGCACGATAATTAAGAGAATATGTAATAAAGTAGGAGAGAGGAGTAGATAATAAAGTAGGAGAGAGAGATGAGTGTAATAATGAGAGAGTATGAAAGAGAAAATAATAAAGTAGAAGAGAGAAATGAGTATAATAATGAGAGTAGATATAAAGTAAGAGAGATAAAATAATAAAGTAGGAAAGAGTGTGTTAACTTTTTACTAATTTAGGACGTTGCCACTAATAGCGGGACGTCCAAATTAGAAAAAGTGGCCACTAATAATGGGACGGAGGGAGCATTTAATTGATCTCATTATTGATTTTTCATTATCATAATCGAAAAATTATGTTCTTATTTTAGATTCACCATCATGTAACAATTATTTGATGTTCTACGTCTTTCAGTATAAGATTTGAACATCTTCATCCCATATATATTTTCTGTAGAAGTTAGTATTCATTTGCAACTATACTAACGACAAAATATTGTTTTCTCGTCTTTGAAACTATTTAAAAGAAAAGTAGTATATGTTAAATATAAGTGAAAATTAGAAGATTTAGATCATCACGAATGTTTTTTATTTAAAATTTATTTATCTAATTTATTAAAGATGTCATCATTAATGGTTTCAATATATAGAATCACCGATTTCAATCGATTTGGAACCGATAGCTCTAAACGGCCGGTTTCACAATTTGAAATTTAAAAAAAAAATAAGACCAACTCTAACCATCCAATAGTAGGATGAATGATGTAAATTGATTTTTATAAATGCAGAGTTGGTTCATTTTTTTTCCAAATTGATAATTGATATAGCGCTTTGCGAAAGGCCCAAGCCCAATTTGAAGGCCCAATAGATTTCTTTCTTCTCAAGCCGACTCAGTAATTACCGAAGTAGATAGAAAATGAGTATATGAATTCAGTTCAACTCCAGCAGCTAAAATAAAAGGTGTAACCTAGCCTCTCTCTTCTCTCTCTCTCATCACATACAGAGCATATCGGTGAGGCGGTGGAAGCGGAGCTTGCCTTATCACTGCTCCAGCGAAAGGTAAATCGGATGTTGATTTACATTTCCTCTCTCTTGATTGTGAACCTTTGGACTATTTTCCTGGGGGTTTGGGCATACATTTCAGATCTAGGATTTTGATGTCTGTTTTTAGGGTTTAACTTTGTGTAGATGTGCAACGATGATACGTTGCTTTGATTCATGTGCAGATTTCAAATGATTTTGTTTTTTGTATTTATTTTTTTAGGGTGGACTTGCCCAAGGAATGAATTTTGGTAATTAGATATGGAACAATAATTCTTTCAGCTAATCAACCATGAATTGGAACTGTTGAGATCTTTTTATTTTCCAATGTAATTTTTTTTTCCTTATCCCGAAATAGTATGTGTTTAATTGAATTAGCCTGTTTCTCTTGCCGAACAGAATTTATGGTTCTGTTATCCTTTTAATTTTGTGAAGGATATATAATTGAGGAAGTAATCGAATATGGTTGGGTTTGAATCATATGAATATTTATTCTTAATTGACCTTCATTTTGCAAATTATAATGTAAATTCTTGGAAAAAATTGGATTGAGGGATATTCTGTAATCATCAAGAAATTTGCCTCGTTATGGATGTGTTCACGAAATTTACTTTCAAATGACCAGACGTTATGGATAAGTACACGAAATTTACTTTCAAATTACCGCAGACAGTGGAAAAGATTAATCAGGCGATGCTGCTGCTCGATGCATTGATTGTTTATGATATTTTTTGTGTTCCCGACACTAATTCTTCTCTGAGGTGTATCTGGATCAATTTATATTAGTCGCTCGTATATTAGTGAGGGTTGTTATTCTAAATACATAGCTAACTTTCGTATTATAAAGTGGTATTCAGATGTTATTTTGTTTTCTTTTTCTGTTGATTATCACCTCATATATAGTGTCTTCAACAATTTTTTGAAAAAGTTGTGCTAGTTTTTTTTTTTTTTTTTGGTTGGATAATCGTCCAACTTGTATCAGCTAAAAAGGATGAGAATTTGTGGCTGTATAAAGATAAACTGGAACTTAATCTATTCAGGACAAAAGCAGTAAAGGGTTTTAATGTAACCGAACATGTTCGCAAGTTTGCATTGTAATCTTGCATCATGGAAATTCTGAAGTGTCAAAACTTTTATCATCTGTTCTTGACCACAGCTTGAAACACACAAGAGAGTTTGATATTAGAACAGGCAGCATAAAAAAATAATAATAAGAAGAAGAAGATGAAAGTAGTGACAATTCATTATAAAAGTGGGGCCTATTATAGTACACTTTATTTCTCCCTTGACATGATATAGAATTATTCCAATCCTGTGTCCAATTGATTAATCTTACATGTATGGTTTAGAGGCTCCATTAGCCATCTATTTTAGTTAACTGCTCACCTTTTGTTTTTACAGAATTTAGGTTTGGACCAATGGCAGCAAGATTACAGCAATTGCAAAGCAAGGCTTGCCAAGCCACACAATATGCGACCAAGCAAGGAACTGCCTACTACAAGCAGTTAATGGAGAAGAACAAACAATATGTGAAAGACCCACCAACTGTTGAAACATGTAATGAATTATCCAAGCAGCTGTTCTATACTCGTCTTGCCAGGTAACTTTTTTCCTCTATTGTTGGAATCCCTCTTGTCCCATTAATACTTGTCATGTATACCTAATTGAACTGTCCCAATAATATTGTCTTGTTTCCAAAAAAGGAAATAAAACAACACTACAAATCACAAAAAGTCATGTGGACCCACATCATTTACACACAAAAGTCAAGCTTCTTAAACTCCGTGCCGAAACCCTATATGACAATACTAATGGGACGGAGGGAGTATTTATTATATTAATTCGAGTTACTAATCAGCACCTTTTGTGCAGATATTTCAATATTGAAAGTCATTATAAGGTTAAGTTCTATGGATTTAGTCATCAATTGACATTCATAATCTCATTAAGTATTTGCATAATTGGGGAGGAACTCAATTATTCTTTTCCAGGTCCTGTCTGTTCCCAAACTTTGGATTTGAGTGATTTAATCTACAATTGCATGATGGAGGGATAGTGGGGCTTATTATTAAATTAGTGCACGAGGCACTATCAACAAGTTACCTAATAGTGCCAAGAGAAAGACTTTAGATATATAATAGAACTACATGAATACAATTGACTTAATACTCTTATGAGATGACAATTCACCTTTGCTTCTATATCGGCATATCTACGTGATTTTTGAATTTATGAGGTGTGATTTGATGTTATAGGAGTTTATAATTATAATGCATATTTCCCCTTTTCCGTAGCTTTGAGAAGTTATTGGTTTGTGTTATTATAGCTACCTTAACTGTCCATGAATTTGATCAATAGCTTATCAGGTTGAAATACCACAAGCTCTGTTATTTCGTTCTGAAAAGTCTCGACTTAATTTGATTGATGACATGAATTGCAGCATTCCGGGCCGCACCGAGTCCTTTTGGAAGGAACTCGACTATGTGAAGAATATGTGGAAGCACAGGCAGGAGTTGAAGGTTGAGGATGCCGGAATTGCTGCTCTCTTCGGGCTTGAATGCTTCGCATGGTACTGCGCGGGTGAAATTGTTGGAAGGGGATTTACTTTTACCGGCTACTATCCCTGAAAGCCAACTGGGTAATAATCATGGAAGTAATTCACTTAGTCATCATGGCCGGATGCAAGATTTTGATTTCACAAAGTGTTTCTGAACCTTGAGAAATTTGTCTAAATTGAAGGCCTCAATAATCAGTACATCAATATTTAAATTCCCATCTTGGTGGAGTTGTTTGAACTTTACATCATTTCTGTTTTACTTGCTGCTGCAACTGCTGAAGAATGTAGCTCTTACATGAGTTTTGGTGGTGCCTTCATAATTATTTTGCCTCATGTTTATCTTTTATCTTATTGGATTTCGTGGTAATATTAAGAAAATAACTAAATTCAATGAGGAACGATTAAAAAAACAATCTTTGTCATAATAACGTTCATAATATAATTTAATTATAATTAATTAAAGTGCTTTAGTTTTTTATTTTGAATTTGGTGTTGGGATTTGATACTTGCTAGAGACGATTTGCTCGAAATGATATGATTTAGAGTCCAAAACGACGTAGCTTTAATGATGGAATTCTAAGAATGTGTGATTCCAACCGCGAACTTATCTATTGGGAGTAGGGATGTGAACGAATCGAGATTTAATCGAATAGTTTGATAGAACTTGGTTTGAATTCGAAATATTCGAGCTCGAGCCTAATTTAATATTCGTTAGCTTTTTCGAGCCGACTTCAAGTCCGAGCCTAGCTCGATTAAATTATACTATTATTTAATTATATAATTTATTTATTTGTAAATATATATAAAATTATAATTTATTTTTAAAAAGTTTAAAATTATCAAACTTTCAAGCCGAACTCGAATACTATAAATATTCATCAAATCGAGTTTAAGTTCATATTAAATACTCGTATCGAATTCGAACCCGAGTCAGAACAGTTAATCGAGCCGAGCCTCTATAATTCGGCTCGGCTTGGCTCGGCTCGGCTCGAAACAGCCCTGATTGGGAGTTGAAGAATTATGAAATGAAAAAATGCAAGAAATGGAAGCTCGCATAATAAATGGATCCCGATGCTGCCCTCTCTAGCCGTGGAAAACTATGATGCGGAAAAGTTGGCAGAATGCCAAACCTTTAGGACTTAGGTTAGGAGGGAGGGGTATACTGGTAATTTCACTAAGCCTACAAATATTGGAAACAACACAACACAGGCTGACTGAAAACGCCATAATCGAAGAGTAGATTCAAATCGAACATCCGACGGTGAGCTCGAGACCATCTCAGATAGAGAATGCTGCTGCGAACCGCCGCCGTTCTACACCGCACTGGCATCGCCGCCGCACTCGTAATATTTGCCGTTTACGTTGCTGAATCCGCCAATGATCCCCAATCCCAGGCATTCCTTCGTTATACTTTTCCTATCATTCAGTCAATCTCACAACTTTCTGAGTTTTTCCGGCTATTTGTTGGATTCGGATCACAGGTCAGATGCAGCACAACTTGTGTGGCGGAGAATTGCGACAGTGAGTTTTTCCTCGATGAATGCGCTTCTTATTTTTCTCAATCCTTTTCTCCGGTCTGAATTGTGTTGCTTAATCTAGCGATGGGGATTAGGTACGGGAAGTACTGCGGAGTAGGATGGAGCGGATGTCCGGGGGAGAAACCTTGTGATGATCTGGATGCTTGCTGCCAAATTCACGACGACTGTGTTACGAAAGACAGTATACATTTTTTACCTGATGCTAATTTTTTTTATGAGTGATTGTGAAACTGGATTTCAGATCATATTATTATTAAATTGATCATAACAAAGATCGAACACTAGATCAACTACTTACGCAGAAGTAGGACAGTTGCATCTCAGATCATATGACTAGGAGAGCAGTAGCTTCATTCTAATGATTATGTTGATGACGCTCAATTGATTTAATATCTTCTATACTTTTCTCTTTGAGAAAAAATCTTACCTGCTCCGAACTCATTTATCTGTCTATATTGTCTGATTATTTATAATTATGAGCATGCTACAGTTGCTACCTGATTATATGTTTGCCTCCCAGTATAGAAACAGGCAGCAGTTCATGACATTTACATTTCTATTGATGATTCTGCTTCAGCATTGGGTTATGTTTTCTTAATTTGAAACATATTGTTTGATTGGATAACACTGATGCTAGAAATGGTTGCAAAGTAATTCAAAACGGAGAATCTCGAACTCCGGTCTCGTGATAATAGTTCGATATAGATCCTTCTTTGCCTTGCCTTTATCAAGGTTTAATGTAAAGTTTAGTTATTCATCAACATTCAAATTCTTTTATAGCTACAATGAATTTGAAATGTGACTTAAAACTTTCTGTGGAGGGTGATGGTATAAGGTCATTGTAGAGTTGATAGTGAGCCTTAGTAATGTTGCATTTATCTGGAGTTAATTCTTGTCAACAAAAACTGCACTTAGATTTTATTTCTATATTCTGCACTTGCACATTTAATCTACCTTGTAATGCAGAGTAATATTCTTCTCATGCCTTTCCACATACAACATGTTGCTTGAATATTGACAAAGAGTTCATTAATCTGAATTTGAACAGGTTTGATTAGCATTCAATGCCATGAGGAGTTCAAAAAGTGCATAAAGGAAGTACATAAATCTGGGAAGGAAAGCTTTTCCAAGAGCTGCCCATATGATACAGTTGTGCCTACAATGACAAGGGGGATGGATTTAGCTATTCTGTTGAGTCAGTTGGGCACTCCAAAAGAAGAACTTTAGCGGACTTGCTAAGCATAAGACACCATTAAGGTGAAGTATCTCTTGATGACAATTCTAAGGAAGAAAATTCATTGATGTAGATCCCATTCACACCCACTGATATTCCAAAACATTTTGATTGACACAATTTATCCGAAATCAAAGGATAGAGAGATCCATTATAATGTGAATTGTCTTGTGGTCAAATCTTATAGGTTTGAATCTCATCAATGTCTTTACATGTCGAATGTTTTGTACATTTGCTTTATCAACATGATTTGCTTCCGGTTACTAGAGCTCATGGACAAATACATGATTAGAATTAAAGATGACAAACCTATAAATTAGGCGTGCAAATTTGTAATTTTAATGGTGTACGTAGCTGTAATTTTGAAGGAGAATGATTAAATGTTCAAATATACAAATTTAGAGGTGTAAATTCGCAATTTAAGTTATGACATTAGTAAATTTCTAAACGATATGTAAAAAACTTGGATCAGTGACAACCTCACATTAACGAAC
This sequence comes from Lavandula angustifolia, assembly GCA_028984105.1. Classification (NCBI taxonomy): domain Eukaryota; kingdom Viridiplantae; phylum Streptophyta; class Magnoliopsida; order Lamiales; family Lamiaceae; genus Lavandula; species Lavandula angustifolia. The sequence goes on along the minus strand of CM054815.1, from coordinate 17,190,935 downwards.
ACAAAAGATTGAGCTCCACTCGTTTATATTTAATAGATCGTATATTGTATTTGTATAATGCATACTGATAAATAAGGAATCAATTATTATTGTTAATAAAAATATATTCGAATTGAATATTAATTATTACGCGGCTAAGTAAATTACATGGAAATTGTCAAACAAAATAAGTTGGGGGATACTTAACCCAAAACTGACGCAAATCTCATAATTCATATTACCGCGTTACACGTTGTGGCCCCAATTCAATTCCCAACCAAATTTCAACCAATCGATAATATAAATAATAATAATTATATAAAACTCCTCTCCTGAATCCTGATCGGATTTTCGGTGGTATATCTACATCTCAGGGGGAAACCAGAAAACTGAAATTCGTAGTCGGTGGAACCGTTACGAAGATCAGCATCGGCAATCGCCGCTTTTAGAAGATGAAGAAATCCAAGTTTTTGCAGAGTTCGAAGGACATGATTTCCAGGAGCTTTAACCCTACCAAATGGTAATCATCCTCAATTTATTCTGTTTCGGATTTGTTTTGTGTGTTGGTTGAGACCTGATTCCGTCTGCCACAGTTCTGGTGTTCTTTTTTTTTTTTTAATGTGAGATCAGTGCTGATTTTGTTGCTTTAGATGTGTGATTATATGATGTTTGATTCGATTGCAGCAAGACATCGTTGAGATTGGCGGCTTCGAGGTTGAAACTTCTGAGGAACAAGAAAGAGGTGCAATTGAAGCAGATGAAGAGGGAAATAGCACAGCTACTTGAGTCTGGCCAGGATCAGACTGCTCGGATTCGAGTAATTATCTATGTTACTGTTTAATTGGATGTCTGCAGTGTAAATGACTTTTAATAGGGCCTATCTTGATTGGCAATTCTTTAAGATCTCTGAAGTAGAAACTAATGCATTGGCTCAGTGAAGCTTAGGCTTAGAATGAAATTTTGAGAAATTACTTATGATCATCATGACATGCGTTTCATGGTAAGGTCAGAGTGAGGGGAGGTCACAAAACATAGTCTTCTTGGTTTATGTGGGCATATTAAGAGCTTGTCATGTCCTTAAGAAATATATTATCTTTGATCTGGAATTGGAAAAGTACTGCATAAAGTGCTACTATCAACTCTGTATGAGAAGCTATAAGAAAATCATGATTACGGGTCTTGCCTAATGAGTTAGATATATAGTCTTCCATATGGTTTAATAATGCAGTGAATTAAAGAGACAATAGAAAATGTCAGTAAGTCAGTTTGTTGGATGCTTTTAGATAGTGATATTTCTTTCTGCACAAGTAGGAAGATTAAGAAACAGTTTTGAGTGATTTAATGATGTGGAGCATGAGTGTACTGGAAATGGGATAGATACTGTTGGTTGGTGGAACTTCCAATGCAGTTGATGTGCCACCTGAGTACTGAAGTTTCTAGCCATAGTTTGGTGGAATTGGTCAAGGGTACATATCTGGGCAGTAATTCTATTGCACTGTAGAGAAAGGGCTTGGTATAAGCATATTTATATACTTCTGCATGACCATTTGCTTTGGCTGGTATTGATTGCGCACAGTTGTATTGTCAAACTATAATTTCACTAATAGATATTGACTTTTAAGCTTTTTTTTGTCAGATATAGGTATTTCCTAGATTTCTTTGCTGTTGTGGTACCTCGTCTTTTTAGATTAGTTGTAATTTGATATTTTCTGCTAAATCAGCCAGCAACAATCCTGAACATTATGCATTAGGCAGTTAGATTTATTGGCAATTTAGTCGACATAGACAAGACTTTTTTATTTTCACATAATAGCTTTGTGGAAATAAAATTAGCCCTTCTGAAAATATTTTGCTGATACTACTGGTCAATGTGTTTCATAATATGCATGCACAGTTCTATTTGCATGTTAATGGTTTGTAACATATGCTTATTCGTGTATTTTAACTAGGAAATTCTAGCTGCAAGTACTTCAGCTCAGCTCAATTTGTTGTAGCTGAAGCAATTTCTATAATAGATATATTGATGAATTGGCTCTTAATTGACTATCTAACGTAGAGAAAAACTAAATTTAAGGCTTAAGAAACTCAATCTTGTATGTGTGCTCTAATTCTTATTGTATTGCCTACTTCAAACCATTAATATCCCTTTATACTTTATACTCTCTTATTTCTTAATAACATGAATCTTGCAAGAGATCTACCTTGTATGCTAATCTGATAATTTTCAGGTCGAACATGTGATTAGGGAAGAGAAAATGATGGCTGCATATGATCTTCTCGAGATATATTGTGAACTTATTGTTGCACGTCTGCCAATAATTGAGACACAAAAGTACGTAATCATGCACGCTAGAATGCTCGTATTTTTCTTTTCTAATTAGGTTTTTGAGAGTGTGTGTGTGCTTCCACAATATTAAAACTGTTGTTTTCAAGTTAACCAGTGAACACACAAAAAGTAAAAGAAGCAATATTACATGGATAATAAGGCGGATGGCTATCTTCATCTTCTACATTCATTTTGCCTGTATTGTCATAATGGACGTATACTGTACTGCTTCTAAAGACATTGTTTTTATCTACTTCCCAATTATTCTTGTAGGAATTGCCCCATTGATCTCAAGGAAGCAATTGCAAGTATAGTTTTTGCGTCACCTAGATGTGGGGATGTACCTGAACTTCTAGATGTAAGGAAGCAGTTTTCAGCAAAATATGGGAAAGAGTTTGTTAGTGCTGCCATAGAGCTTCGTCCACAGAGTGGTGTTAGCCGCCTGGTATATGTGGAATTTGATTCATTTTATATAGCACTTCAATCCATGCATTGAGCTTTTTCTTTAATTATCTCCTTTTCTGGAAAATACAGTTGGTGGAGAAGTTATCTGCTACAGCACCTGATGGACAAACCAAAATTAAGATTCTAAGTGCTATAGCAGAGGAGCACAATATTGAATGGGATCCTAAGTCATTTGACGATAAACATTCGGTATGTGCCTGTGATTTGTAAATTCTGCAAACAATTTTCTTGTGCATTATATATAGTCTAGATGTGGAGAATTTCAAAATCATTTACGTATTCACTTCTTCGATTTTACCAGGGCGGACCAAGTTCTGTTAAGGAGAATGAACGTTATTCTGAACCTCCTCGTTTCGAAGCTGCAGAAGTCCAAGCTCGCCCAACCAGCAACATGAATAGTTCATCACTGAGTTATGCTCAGCAGGATGATAGAACCTCAATGGGAGCAGAAAACCTACCTCATGCCCCAACTTCTGGTGCCAGCTCAACAGTTGAACCCAAAACTGGGCCAGCAGGTATATGTACCTTAGTCAACTGAATAAGAACAATCATCTCTATTGCAATTGGTGTGCCTTCTTATAAATGCATTATTTATTAATTCCTGCACTAGATAAGGAGTCACAATTATTTCAAGGAGATGCCCATAATAGCCACCTCAATGGACAAACGTGGAAGATGGAGTTTAAGGATGCTGCAGAGGCAGCACAGGCAGCTGCTGAATCAGCCGAACGAGCAAGTATGGCTGCTAGAGCTGCTGCTGAACTTTCAATTCATGGAAGGATTTTGGGGCAGCATTCTACTGAATCTCATAACTCAGATGCCTATGCTTCAAAAGATGATGGACATGAATTTCCCCCAAATTTAAATTCGTTTAAAAGAGTGTCTGAAGGATCAACGACCAAACCGTCTTCAGAACGTACTAGGTTAAGGAATGACCTAAATGAGCAAATAGATGGAACTAAGCCTAGCAATCCAATGACATCTACAAGATCTGATGTTGATGGTTTTGGTGGTTCGGAGGTATATAATCAAGCAGCTCCCTTGAAGTCTAAAGCTTCAGCTGATGATGACTCTCTGTATCATGGTTTCCCATCTGTACATGAGTATACTCACAAAAACTCCTTAGAGGATGTACCTGAAGAGGAAATGGTTATGGGGAAACAGTCCTACAATTATGAGACTGAAAACGAAAAAACCTGGCCACAGAAATGTGAGAATCTGGGAAAAGGAATGACTGGAAAGCAAAATAGTTTTAGCTCATCTCATTCTCAATCTGGTGTTTCTGATTATGTAAACATCTTTGCAAATTCTGAGGAACAGAAGTTTGGAAATTATACTGGTGAGGAGCCTCCTGCGAGTATCAGTGAGACTGCCATTCATGACGAAGCCAGTGGTGCTACTTTTGATAAATCTGATTCTGAAAGTGACGATCATTGGCTCGATAGAGGTTCTGTATATGATGAGCAGGATTTAGAATTCCATTTACACTCATTAGGCCAAAAATCACCTGAGCGGATATCATTAAGGGCAGATTCTTGGAGTCCTAGATCTCGCTCGAACAATATAGTGGAGTCTGCTTCGCCACCATCATATTTTACTGGAGAAAAATCGTCCCCTGATATTTCTGAAAACACAACTCTGAGAGAGGAAACTGAACTGGATAATCTTCCACCGGTGAGATTTGATGATTCTGAGGGACCATCTTCAGAAAGTGATGAGGACATAAATCCTATTAAGGCAGAAGATTCTATAGATCTTTTTCATGAACAAAATGAAAGAGGTCGAGTAGTTAAATCACAGTTTGAGGAAGAACCCGTAGAGTCATCTGAATCGCCTTCAAAGAATGAAGGATCGACCTCAGTATTTGGCAGTAAACAGTTTTCACTTTCTTCACATGATGAATTGAGGTCCTCTGAGGAAGCATATTGGAAAAAAGCCAAGTTAACATGTTTGATGCTGATTCTTCAGAAAAGTTAAGTGGTGTGAAGCTATCTGCTGACCATCCAAAATTGGGATATGAAGACTCTCATATGGAGCTTAATAGCGGTAATGATTCCGCTCCTGAGAGTGGAGAGGGGGTTGAATTTTGGAAAACTGACTGGTGGGTTGCGCCATAAGGGTAACAACCATCTACCTTTCTTTAAGAACCGGTTGGATGCATCATCATCTATCAAGAAGGAAGCAGAGACTACTGCCACATTTACAAGTTCGACTGTTCCTCCTCTAGTTGAACATCCCAAGATTGGTACAGTGCTAGAACATAAGACAACTTCAACTATTCAAGACCCACATCCTGCATCTGATAGTGAGAGTTCGGAAGAAGAAGATTATGTACGGAATAGTTCTGGTCGTAAGCAGCCTCATAGTGCTGGAACACCGAAAACAAAGTTGAGTCTAGGATCTTCGAATTCAATTTTTGGTTCTCTTGACAGTGATTTGGATGAGGATCCTCCAAGGGAGCCTGTTAGCAGGAAAAGTCACATCGGAAGTGGGATCTCTCGGAGAACAAAAGCTTCTCCTTCTAGTTCCACGAAAAATTCTACTGCAAAGATGAGCCTGAGATCCGAAGCACTTGATTCTGATTTTATAGATAGAAAACCCACAACATCATACGATACTGAAACTGGAAGAAGACGCGACTCTAACAGGAGGAACTCAAGTACACAGGAGAAATATGAGGAACCTATCTCTGCAATGACTTCTGTGCCTACCAAATCAAATACGTGGGAAGATGCTGAGCAGCCTGAATCTTTAAAAACATCTGTAATGAAGCAGGAGTATAAACAACAGCCCAAGTCTGGAATATATGATTCTGACAATATCCTGGGAACTCAACCGGCAAGCCTCTATACTCCTGATAATCAAGAAGAATCCGAGCCCTCGAGCAGGAAGTCTAGTCGTTTGGGAAAATCCGAGCAGCAAATATCAGTAGAGGCTGCTGCTATGCCTGCATATTCAAGTTCTTGGGGAGCTTCTGAGAAGCCAAACTCAGGCAAAGCAACTTCTAATACAGTGCAGAAGTCTAAGGTCTCCCAGAAGTCATCTGATGTGGCGAATCCCCAACAAGAGACAACAGCAGACACACCTAGAACATCAGTTCTGGACAAGCCAAAGCCTTCTTCGGACAAAGATGGTAGTACTAAAAGAGCTAGTCATGTTCATCCAAAGCTTCCTGATTATGATTCACTTGTACAGTCTCTTAGAGTTCACCGGTCCTGAAAGTTTGGGGTTTCGCTTTAATTTCTGGTTTTTCATGCACAGTTTGCTGTTTGCTGCTTGGCTATAGTTTGTTAGTCTGCGGTTGTAGATATTAATCGGGTTATAGTATGCCTGGCATGTTTTGCCAGCGCAAAAGATATGAATAATTTGTTTGAATTTAACGTGAAGTTAAACGGGGGGGCCGGATCCAAGTTTTTGGTTAGTAGGGAGGGGATTGGGGTTTATCGGTGTTGTGTTGGGGGGTGTGGGGGCGTGAGCCCCATTTTCACGTAAGTCTAATTATACTTACTCTTTTTGCTTATTTAAGAGATTATATTGTTTCTTTATTTCGAAAAAAAATCGCTATATTTTTCATATTTATTCAAAAATATCGTACACAATCTTATTTTGTCTCTAAATTTAGTTGGAGAAAATTATGAAGACTAACAATAAAATAAATAATTAATTTATTAGTTAAATAATTTTTTAAATAATCTTTTATTTATATTTATTAATTTAATGCAAAAAAAAAAATAAAAAAAAATAAAAATAAAAAAAATAAATTGGAGTTTAATATTTTAATGTAGTTAAATTAGCATATCGTTTATTTACACTTGCTAATTTTATGATAAAATTAAAATTCGTGGAATTAAAAAAAAAAAATAAATAAAAATAAAGATAAAAATATAATATGTAACTTAAAATATTTTTAAAAATTTTTAGAAGTTCGTAGACCAATTCTTTATTTAGGATAATAAATTTAAAATTCGGGGAGGAAAAATAGAAAAAAAAAATAAATAAAAATAAAAAAAAATTAGAAGAGAAAGAAAGAAAAAGGGGGGGGGGGCCCCCCCCACCCCCCCTTGGGTCCCAAAAAAGTGAAAAATTATGAGATAGAAGTTAAACTCCATTTTTATTCAGACAAATTTTTCCATCAGCGGTAAATACAACCTGTCGTCACAAGCAGCATCGTATTTTATTCTCTAATTCGACATAATTTCATTACAAGAATCTTCACATAAAATTCAATCAATCTGGCTGGATTAAGGGCTATGGAAGTGCAGGCCGCCTACGATCATACAATCAAGAGCTTGTTTCAGCAAATCTTTCTCCGTGCAGCAAATGTTTCAGCAACGAGGAGAGGGAAAGCAATGGTTGCATCACAATGCACCTAAAGAGTCCAGAAATAGAGGAAAGATCAAATCACTTTCGATACAATTTGAGAAAGGGGAGTCGGAGAGGTTTAGTGAAAAGTGTAAACCTTAACAGTCTTGGCAGAACCTCGAATTTTGCCCCAGGAAACAGCTTCATCTGGATGGGCACCTGAATCACTTCCATCAAACTCTTGAGCAGTGTTGATGAACACAGCATAATCAGCACCATTTCGCATCATATTTGCATTGCATATGTGATGCTTGGGGAGCCCACCTCCGAGTATTATCATCCCAGTTTTCCTAGGCCCGGCATGGACAGCCTCACCATTCATCGCTCTAATATCTGTAGAACAGCAAAAAAGAAGTTTGGATCAACCCAGAGGCACACTTGAAGGGCATCATAGATTAGGAAGTGTTCTACCTTGAACAATGTCAACCACTAAACCAGGATTCTTGTAAGAGTGGAAATACAACATGTCGCCCAGCGAACCGTCTGTTAAGCTAGGGCAGAAAACTGGGATATTGTTCTGCAGATGTGCATGGGACCAATAACTCAAATATTATATAGATATTTTGTGTTTGAAAAAACTCAATGTGCCAAATAGCACCTTTTGTTCATTTGCCTGTCTTGGCATTTAACAATATTCGTGGGCAAAGATATTGTAGATGATTTGCTGAAACATACACTATCACAACATACACTATATTTATATTGAGCAGGTAAGGTTTAAGCTATATTACGGCTTACTTCCATTAACATTCACTGAAGGAGAAAAAAAAGACTTAAAAGAAAACCAAAATAAAGTTGAATTCTATTGGTGCAAAGGTGCAGAAAAGACCCAAGTTAACTTTGATTTGGTTGCATGGGACAAGAAGAAGTCCATAAAGAAAATGGCATGAAAAAAGAATGTCCACTAACAATAAGAATCAGACGAGACAAAAAACCAATGAGAAAAACTAAACAGACTAATATAATACTTCACTCCATTAAAAATTAGATAAATAGCCTATTTTGGCTCTGCAAAGCCACTGAATTAATACTTACAACTAAGATATGATAATGAAGAACGACTGCTAGAAAATGTACCTTATGTGCCCAGTAAAGGTATGACGTCTCATCATTAATTTCTTTCCCCAGGCGTGAAATTACTTTAGAAGGTGTCCACAGTGTATTCTGCAAAATAAGGTTCAGAATGGAACTAGGGAATCAGTTATAACATCCAATGGTTGTCTGCACGATATAAATTGAAGCCCGAGCAGTCTGCAGAATGGACTTAGAGAATAGATATACAAAGCGTCAAAGATTGATTGTTATACAACTTATACTGTCAATCATGGTGGAAAACTTGATCATAACAACTGCCACACAAACATGGGAATATGCATCTTCACACACAGAGACAAGAATAAACACTTTCTAGAATATAACCAGCTTAGAAAATTCTTTCCTGGGCAAGTATATAACTCAAATGGCACTTAACCTTCTTATAAGGAAAGAGAGAAAAAAGGGGGGGGGTTCTCAAACATAAAACAAGCAAGGTATATGCGTTTTAGCCTTTCATATTACCATAGAACTAGATAATCAATCAATTTGAAAGAACTGCTCATTGTAAGACGTCAGCTTGCTCAGCTAGTAGATTCTTACACTGCAAGCAAAAATGAGATGCGTGGTCTTCTTGAAAGAAGGCTTCAACTATCTAGACATCTCTAATCTATGAACAAATAAGTATTGACATAGTGTCTACGGGCATCTAATATATCCAGGAAGTACTATGTTCTGCAAAAAAAACAAGTAACAAACTATAATGCAAAATCGACTGAAAAATACCTGAGAATTTTGTTCATCTAACATCTGATCAAAAATGGGGATGATCCAATCCTCAAATTTACAGTAATTATCGTTAGGAACCAACAAGTTACCAATGCGGTTCAGACCCTTTGATCGTAGAGCAGCTCCGGGAAGAGAAAAGTCACCTCTATAAGTGGGTGCAAGACACTTAACTAGATCCTCCTCCACACCACCTGCTGTGGTTACCACAACATCAACCTGCTCACACATCATTAATTGAGGCATAACTCACAATTAAAATCGTCTCTTATCAGTTATCACCACTCACCATGCGATGCTGGACAAGATAACGTATTATATCTCGAATGCCGGAAGAGATGAGATTGGAAGTAAAACCAAGGAACACTTTGCACCTCACAGACTCCCTATAAACAGGATCTCTCTCCTCTTCACTGCAATTTTCTGCCAAAGTCTCATCCGATAGCCTCCAATCTAGCTTTAACCATGATTAAACTATTAGTAAGCGACAAAATTCGGATATCATCTCAAATCATACAAACGGAGCTATTCATCTCACGAACCTTAGAGCCCTCGTCTGTAAGAGAATTACAGCTTCAATAAAAATACTATCAATCATACACCATTTTGAAAACGAAGAAACAGTCCTCTTAACAATTACTTGGTTCCATTTACGAGACTAGAATTATTGTCAATCAACTGACTGCAAGCGCATATTCAGAGACAAACCATTTCGTTAACTAGGTGTACGGCGTCCCCGAGATTGGAGGCCTGGAATCCGGTGACGGTCATCGACTTCAACAGCTCGTGGTAGTCGACGCCCTTGTTGAAATCGTAGCCCTCGATTTTGGCGGAGGCACCGTCCAGCGACTCCGACGCTTTGAACACCGTCGATCGTACGGTCTCGGGCAGCTCGTACCTCATAGCTTCTTCCATAGCGGCGGCGGCGGCGGAAGACAGAGTTCAGAGCGATCAATTTCAGGCTTTCAGCGTTAGCAGTAAGCAATTAATTCAGCTATATTCCACTTCCACGAAGCTTTAACATAGGAAAGCAAGCTTTTATAACATGATAACAAAACGTTTTTCTCCTTTTCCTTTTCATTGACATTAATTAATGTTATTTGATCCGCGTACCCTCATCCGTCCCACTCTGATTGTCCAATATTTATTTTTCGACATGAAATCATTATGATAAGGATATGTCGTTTGCTATATAAGAATTCGTGATGATCTAATAACAAAATGCTAGTTTTTATCCACTTAACGAACTATCTTACAGTAAGAACGAGAATTGAAAAGAAAGAACAAAACAAGCTAACATGCATGACCCAAAACAAAGTTGTGTATAAGGTAAAATAGTAGTAACATTTCTTTGCTATGATTCATTCAAAGATCTGCTCTTCCTGGGTATCTGGGGAAAGGTATCACATCTCTAATGTTCTCCATGCCAGTAGCAAAGAGAATCATCCGCTCAAACCCGAGGCCAAACCCACTGTGCTCAACTGTCCCGTACCTTCGCAGGTCAAGATACCATTGATATGGTTCCAGTGGAAGACCCAAGTCCAGTATCCTGAAAATAGAAGAATGTCAACCGGCTTCCACAATACATGAACTGCTGTAATTAGTTTGTTCGATACTCAGACAAACAACAAAACCAAGAAACAATGGGTGGAAGATTGGATAAAAGTTCCTAATATTAACCATACCTTTGCTGGAGAACCTCATAATTCTCTTCTCTTTGGCTTCCACCAATAAGTTCACCAACCTAGCAAGCACATAGAATACCAGTTATATAGAAGTTCATCGAAAAATTAACTATAAACTATAATAGACTCTTCACATTATGCAAAATAGGTAGAAAATGCAAGAGTACCTTCGGTACAAGGACATCCATTGCAGCAACGGTCTTGTTGTCTTCATTGACCTTCATATAGAATGCTTTGATTGCCTTTGGGTAGTTGTAAACAATAACGGGTGCTTTGAATTTCTCCTCTGTCAAGTACCTATATCAATTTTTTTCGGACACAAGTACAATTAGGTATGAACTGCAAGCTGGGTGCAGGAGATGGTTTGGTAAAATAGAAGGTGAGCGTGTGCAAGGAAAATTACCTTTCATGCTCAGAAGCTAAATCAATACCCCATTCTACTTTGTTTTCGAATTTCTTCACTTTAGCAGCTTCCTCAAGAATGGCAATGGCATCGGTGTAAGTTATTCTGTGAAACTTGGATTTTGCAACCATTTCAAGACGTTGCAGAGCAGTTTCGTCTACATGCTCGGTCATGAACTCCATGTCATCATAGCAATGGTCGAGTAACCACTGACAAAGGAACCTCACATATGCCTCTGCACAGTTCATATCATCCTGCACAGGATATTAGCTCTATTATGAAGTATTAACTAAGCTACAAAGATGAGAAGCACCTTAAAATTTGTAGGGAGAGGATTAGGATATAATGCAGATGTGGACACAGATACCTAATCAAGCATATAAGAAATCTGACATCAATAGAAAAATATACAATTGGCAAACCTGTATATCAGCAAATGCTAATTCAGGTTCCACCATCCAAAATTCAGCAAGATGTCTAGATGTGTGGGAGTTTTCTGCTCGAAATGTTGGCCCAAAAGTATACACACTACTCAGAGCACAAGCATACGTCTCAACCTGCAGTTGCCCAGACACAGTCAAAAATGCTTGTCTAGCAAAAAAATCTTCTGTGTAATCAACTTTTCCATCCGTTTTAGGGATGCCACCATTAAGCCTAAATCTTTCTCCCAGCTTGCGTCTTTCATCAAGCTTTGAGAAGTTCTCTTTACCCTTCGTCAGCTCAGCAACAGCAGCAGCAATTTCCGCCTTGCTTGCCTTAGCAACTTTTAATTGGGACACAGCTTCACCTTTTTCCTTTACAGCAAGCTCAGAATCCTTTAAGTCAGATTCTGAAGGAGGAGGGTGGTCCTTGAGCTCCTTCTCTAATTTCTCAGCATTGTTAATTAGTGTTGTCACTTGAAACATTTCCCCAGCACCCTCACAATCACTGGTTGTGATGATAGGTGTATGGATATACAGGAAGCCATGGTTGTTGAAGAATGTGTGTGTGGCAAAAGCCAATGCATTGCGAATTCGAGCAATTGCAGATATCTAGATCACAAAAATAACGGTATAGCATATCAATAAGAAGCCAGAAACACATATCAGTATAAGCTTTAAAAGTAGCATTAGCTCCATGAGATAAGCCTCACATACATTTCGAAAACCACTCGATGATTCAAAAGCAGAAACTAAAAAGCAATTGGACAGAGTCAAGTCAGTTAAACATACAACCCAACATGACATTATCATATTAATTGCAATAAGTCGAATGCTCATCACAATACCCAATTTATCAAAACTTATCCATGGGTAATTAAGAAAAGCATTCAAAAAGCTTCTAACCATTTCACCTTTCAGAAATCTCAAGAATCAAAAGATTCATAAGCGCGTGCAGAATACATATAACATATTTTTATAAGATCATTCAACTGAAAAACCACATCAACATTCTCTTCGATGGATCCACAATTCCGAAACAGTAAAAATTCAGAACTTAGTAGCGAACAGAAAAAGAACCAATCAGGATCCCCATATCATTCTTCAATCTTTAGACAGGTAATTAGAGTTTAAAAAAAATAGAAAGTTGAAGGAATTCCATACAATGTTGGTCCTTGGCCGTAGATGCACGACATCCCTGAGCAACTCAAGCGGAAGCTTCTTCTTCGACTTCGGCAACGGATATTTAGCCGCATCCACAGTCCCTACCTTAATAACATTGCTCACGTGCAGCTCAATGTCCTGCACCTTCGCCGTGTTCGGCGGCTTCTGCAACAATCCCTCCACGTGCACGCACGTCCCCGTCGCGACGACATCGCTCGGCTTGCACACGTCATATTTCACAACCACCTGCAGATTCTCCGGAGACGAACCGTCGTTTACCTGCAAGAAGCCGAGCGCGCCCTTCTCCGCCTCCCGCCCCGTCTTCACCCATCCGCCGATTCGTACTTTCCGACCGGCCAGCCCTGCGCCCTTGTCCGGCCTACCGAGGATGGATTTAATCGTTACGCGCTTGGAAAACTCCGCCTCCGGTACAACGTCGCTGAGGTTGAGAGCATCCATGGCCGGCGGCGTAGCCGAATCAGCTGACATCTTCTGCGGGTAAATTTGGAATTAGGAATTTATTTACTAAACCCTAGTTTGTTTAGAAATAGCTATTTATAGTGCTGAGAAAATCCAGCGAATCGGATCCTCCACATTAATTGATTCTCCGACTCGGACAGAATCTCGACCCGACAAGATGCCAATATCTCAACCAATAAGAGTTTGACACGTCGAAGATAATGCGCACCAACTGAGCGAGCTGGTCGACTTCACTCAATTTTATAATACCAGTAAAATATTCTATTTTATCGTCTAAATTGCCGCCATAGCCAAAAATACTCATAAGGTTGAAATTGAATCTCAAAAATAAAACGACATGATCAGCCGGCGCCGGAACAATCAAATTACAAGCTATGATGATTCAAACAACAAGTCAACAACAATATTGAATGATATATAAATACAAAAAATTATATTTCAAGATGCTTACAATTTTTGAACAACCGATTATTCGATTTATTCTTTCAATCAAGAAAGCTATAAATTTTGGAGGACGAAACTTCATTCCCACGTTTAAGAGAAAGCTAGAATATCTTGTTTGGATTCAAAGCTCTTACAAGCTGAGTTCGTCTATTTAATTTTGAATATGAGGGCTTATTTGTGGGAGAGGTTCTCCCACAACAAGGAAACGAATCCTAAGAGATATGATCACATGATATATA